>CATKHJ010379661.1:0-54582 GCA_949750685.1 Vernicia montana | reverse complement strand
AATATGGATTAAGTTTTAATAATACTAAGATATAACCATATATTACAATTAAACATTTTAAATTCACTACATATATGTTTTAGAAAAAAAAATTTAATATATGATATGATTAATTAATGAGTAATAATAAGAAAGTATAATATATTAGTATGTAAGTCCAATAATATTATCATTTTAATTGTAATTATATTTATGTGATACTAATAAAGTTTTAGATTAAAATTTTGTTAGTATTTAATACTGTAATTTTTAAAAGTATCTTTTTATTAATTAACATTTATGGAATACATTATCAATAAGAAATTATTTATATTAGGCTAATAGTTTGTATAAAAAGTTAGAAAGTAGTTATAATTTATAATAAATTATTTATTAGTTTTAAGTAGTATATAAGTCAAGATTAAGATTATTTGAATTAAGTAAAATATTAATATAATTATATTTATATTATATTTATATATTTTTACAGTAATTATATTTTTCTAGTTTAAAATCATTGATAAATTATAGGTTTTGATTGTTTTTGTTTATATAAATTATCAAATTGCATATTTTTGTTTCTTTTTTTTTTTTCCTTCAAGATATTCGAATCTCCGTATTATATTAGATTGGATTGGACCGGAACCGAAATATCCGATCCCCGAATTATATTGTACCGAAATTTTCGAAACAATATAATACGAAAATTTTTTATTTTGGTTCTGGTTCCGGTTCTCCACAAATTAAAATCTCTGAAATTCAATCAAATCCTAAAGATTTTCAAATCCTTGAATTAGATCGAACCGTACTCAGTCCAGGCAGGACAGAGCGGGTAATCGATAGAGCGGGCAAAATTATCATCTCTAAATGTTTTCAACATTCACCTTTATGATCATCCAAACACCAATTACGGGTTTTATTAGTCCATTAGTAATGTACTATTTTAGAAATATATACTAAAATTCGAATTACATCAATATTAAATTTCCTCAATTCAATGCCAACAATACTAAAAAAAAAAAAAAAAAAAGACTTATATATTCATGTGAATCAAGAGAAAAAAAAAATTAAATTTTAATTTTATACTATTTTTCAGTGTTTTTAAAATTGGATTGGTGATTAAATTGGTCAAGTCATCGGTTTATAGTTCGATCAGTTTGATTTGCTCTTTTTATTTTAATTATTTTAATTTTTTTTTATGTCAAATGACATCTTTTTAACAAATTCAGTTTTTTAGACAATCAGATCGGACTAATTGCCGATTTCCAGTTTAATCGATCAAATCGATCGATTTAGTCCGATTTTAAAAACACTACTATTTTCTTTGAAATTATTATCGAAACCATACCCAATAATTGAGCCATAAATTTTTTTATATGGACCAAATTTCTTAAATTATAATTTACATCAAGCTAATATATAATTAAGCCAATTTTTATATATTTAAAGAAAAATTTCACCTAAAATAAGAAAATTAGATACAACATATAGCGAAAATTTTATATTTTAGAAATTAAGGGGTCCCCTTAGCTCCGTCATTGACCATTTCTCCTTTTGTTGTGATACCATCTCCTATTTTTGAGTTCAATTATCGAAATCCAACCAATTTATCTTATTATATTAAAATTTTAAGGAGGCATGATTTAGATTTAATTTAATTTATCCATTTTGGTCCATTTTCAAACAAAATAAATAAAAAATTGAACCAATGAACTATATTATTACTTGAGTTTTATGTGATTTTTCTAATAATGGTAATTGCTAATATATATCAAATAATATTTAATTATTAAATAATATATTTTCAATTTCATGAATGATTTTTTGAAAAAAAAAAAGTAATAAAAGTTAAAATATATTTCATTCATTTCTTTTTATCTGTCGTTTTTTGAAAAAAAAAATTTCAAAATATTTGTCACATTAGGAAATCAATAAGATTTTATTTTTTTTTTCAATTATATTTTTATTATCTATTCTATAATTAATATATATATTATCCATAACTTTATAACCAATAAGAGTAATTTAATCATCTTATTATTTAAAACTTAACATAATTAATTATTTATTAATTTTTATGAAATAATAAAAAAGCGACAGTTAAAAAAAATGGAGGGAGTATATACCATAGATAAAATAATAAAAAGAATATGCATGCAAGCATATTACCGATAGATAAAACAATAATAAAAAAAGGGATTTAAGACATATATTACATTGGTTGATTCAAAAGGCAAATTAATTACATTGTTTTTATTGGCATATAAAATATAAGGAAGAGTTAAATAATATTTGGTAAAACTGAAAATTAAGTCATAAAAAATTAAGTGTTGAATTTTAAACATTGAATATAATTAATATGTTTGATAAATGTTATTACTGAAAATTATTAAACTTTTTTATTGGACATAATTGATTATGTGATATTGATATTTAAATTTTAACCATTAAATATAATTTTGAAATTAAAAAAAATAAAAAATATAAATAAAAAAATTTAGAAGCAACAATCATATTATGATAAATATTTTTCATAAGTTTTTAAAAAATAAATATTATTAAATTTTAAATAAGTATTACAAAAACTGACAAATGAGTATGCTAAGAGTATAAAAGTCACTAAAAGTATAAAAACTGATTTGTCAATAAAAAATATAAGAATATGCTAAGGGTATAAAAATTATTTTAATAAAAAAATTTAAAAACTCAATAACTGAGCATATTCATTAGAAATTTTAAGTCAAATATTTTAACTAATAATTAAAGTTAGTGCTAAAAATATTAAAATACTCCTTAAATAATTTTAAAACTAATAAGTGTTGAAAATATTAAATTAAATAATAAGTTGGGTTATCAAACGCACATTAAATAATAATTAAAATGGAGATAAAAGAAATTGCCATTACATAATAATTTTCAAATGCATTAACATTAAATAAAAACAACAATGCATAATTTAAAAATACACAAGCTTATAAATTAAAAAAAAAAACACACACACACATTTTACTTCTTTAAATATTAGTATTAGTTAATAAGTAACAACTAATAAAATATTTATAATAACTAACTAAGAGGAAAAAAAAAACAATTTTGTTACAATTCACAAAAATTAAAAATTTATTTTAACTAATAATTAAAGCTAGTGCTAAATCTAATATAAGTATATAACATTTAAAAAAAAAAATGGTTGACTTTTGAATTCACTCTTATATGCTTGAAGAAAAGACCACCTGACCAAATAATTCAAAATTGAAAAAGAAAGAGAATTAAAAAAAAAAAAAAAAAAAAAAAAAAGAAAAGAAAACGTTTCGCTTTAAACAATTCGAAGAAACGACTGAGGCCGAGAACTCGAAAGACAGAGAGAGATCTGTTGCTATGCAGAGTTGAACGATTTTCCCATATGATTCCTTCGTCTTCAAAACATCAAATGCCGAAATAGGGCGTAAGTGGAAACACTCATTTCCATTCATGTGAAAACCCACCTCACTCACTCACGTGCGATCTTAAAACTTCTCCAAATCTGCCTAAACCCAGAACAAGATCTCAAGGATCTTTCAAGGTGCACTCTCTCTCTCTTGATCTATTGCTTCAATTGATAGATATTGTTTGGATTAGAATTTTAAGTTGATTAGTCTTTGTTTGAGCTTTAGATGATGTTCAATTCTGTTTCAATTTTGTCATTTCAAATTGATTGTTGTAGGAATTGAGTTTGATATTTTGTTCTTGCTTTGGATTGGATCTTGACATCTTGTTATGTGGGTTTGAATTCGAGTGCTATTTTAATTTTTATATTTGTTTGCATATTTATGGTTCAGTTGGGATTTTATTACTTGATTCATTTATGGGTGCTAAAGGGACATAACCAATTTAGTTTTGAATATATAGATAGTTGAATTGTGGATTGGGGTTCTAGAGACTAAATGGGTGTTAAATGAAATTATCTGCTAAGTTCTGTTTGTTTGACTGTAAACTGATGAAGCTGCTATTGGTTTTAGTTTCATGGCTCAATCATAAGACACCACTGGGTTATCTTCAAGGACTTGATTTATTGCTTCTTTGTTATGTTTGATTGCTATTTCTAGTGTTACTTGTCAGACTCGTAAGGGCACAAATTTAAGCAGTGATGATACTGAATTGTTCACTTGATGGTTTCACTTTATGTAGCTGCTAGCTACCTTGTATTATCATACATGTTTTTTGTTATCAATTATAATATAGAGTTTTATATAGAAACTTAGCATTCATTGTGATATTTTGCATGTGAATTGAGTCCTCGTGGAGATGGTTTGGATTGTGTAACAAAATTGTTACTCTTTAGCTAATGGGCAAAGAGTTTCCTGATGATCCACATATATTTTAACTCAACAAAAGGTGTAAATTTTATTTCCATATCATATCAATGACCAATTTGAAGAATTTCTATGGTCTTGCTAATAACAATTTGTTTTACAATCTTTTTAAGTTTCTAGTTTCTTTTAAACTGGTAATGAATTCTTATGTATTAAGTACCTCTTTTAATAACAGTGGATGGTATAATCTGGCCAGGTTTTGGCACCTTGTTTTGTGTAGTCGCTGGCTGCATGGTTCAAGTACAAATATAAAGAGACTGGAGCAAATATGGGGCATCTGAATTTGCAGTCTGAAACTGATTTCTTGCACAGGAAATTCAATGAATGTCCTGTCAAAGCTACCAAAGGTGCTCTTGCATGCATGGTTAATTCTGAAATAGGAGCGGTTTTGGCTGTGATGAGGAGAAATGTAAGGTGGGGCGTTCGTTATGTAGCAGATGATGACCAACTGGAGCACGCTCTCATTCATTCCTTGAAAGAATTACGAAAACAAATTTTTTCATGGCAAAATAAGTGGCAAAATATTGACCCAGCCATCTATCTCCAACCATTTTTGGACGTAATTCGATCTGATGAAACTGGTGCACCAATTACAGGAGTTGCTTTGTCTTCTGTGTACAAAATATTAACCCTTGATATGCTTGATGTTGATACGGTGAATGTGGCACAGGCTATGCATTTGATAGTTGATGCTGTGACAACCTGTCGATTTGAGGTGACTGATCCAGCCTCTGAAGAAGTGGTTTTGATGAAAATTCTTCAGGTTCTCCTGGCATGCATGAAAAGTAAAGCATCAGTCAAGTTGAGCAATCAACATGTATGCAATATAATAAATACATGTTTTCGTGTTGTTCATCAAGCAAGTTCCAAAGGAGAGTTGTTGCAGAGGATTGCACGCCACACAATGCATGAAGTGGTTAGATGTATTTTTTCTCACTTACCTGATATGGACATGTATGAAGACACTTTACCTAATGGAAGCTCCTCCACTGGTAGAGAGGTAAGGATTCAGGGCACACTTTTGTTCTATTTGCCATCAAGCTGGAAATACATGGAAATTCCAGCAAAATGCATACCTCACTCGGTAATGGGGTAGACTTATGTATGTATGACTTGTATATTATGTGAAACTTGACTGTTTTTTTTTTGGGTCATCTGTGTTGATCCAAGTTAACTGCAACTTAAGTAGATAGATTTTATCAATAACAAAACTCTCTGGACTACAAAAGCTTCTGAATTGACTTTTAAGTTTAGTGGTGTGGACTCTGGAATTCAAGCCAGGCTGAGTATATAATATCATTAATCATGTTTCATGGCTGTGCTACAAAAAGTAGAGAATATTTTATTAGAGATCTACAGAGAGTTTATGCAGTGGATGTTTATAATCAGTCACCCAGTAGTAACAAGTTAAGTAGTTCAAAGTTGAAACCTCGTATGAACAATATAAGATCCAAGTTTAGTAGGATACCCTTGTACACAATCTCCTTAACTTATTGGTTGCTGAGTGTGGCAAATTTATATATTCCTTGTTGCGTTATGAAGTATTTCAGTTTGTCTTTTTATGCAGGATGATGCCATGTACAAGGATAACACTTCCCAAAGCAAGCAGCTAGAAAATGGAAATGTCAGGGTTGAAAGTGATGGTCAAACATCAGTCGGGGATGCTCCAAGTGATCTCATGGATAAGTTAGAGAGTGGGGAGGATGGTAATAAGATAGAGGTTAGTGATGGGATGGATGCTGCTGGCAGTGGTGAAAAACTTATGATGGAGCCTTTTGGAGTCCCTTGCATAGTGGAAATATTTCACTTTCTGTGTTCTCTTTTGAATGTGAGTGAGCACATAGAAGTTGTTCCTAGATCAAATCCTATAGCATATGATGAGGATGTTCCACTATTTGCTTTGGGTTTAATTAATTCAGCTGTTGAATTGGCCGGTCCGTCATTCAGTAAACACCCGGCATTGTTGTCTTTAATTCAAGGTGAATTGTTCCGTAATTTAATGCAGTTTGGTTTGTCGATGAGTCCCCTAATTCTTTCAACAGTATGTAGCATTGTTCTCAATCTGTATCATCATTTGCGTACTGAGCTGAAAGTACAATTTGAAGCTTTCTTCTCTTGTGTGCTTTTGAGGATAGTGCAAAGCAAGCATGGATCTTCATACCAACTGCAGGAGGTTGCCATGGAGGCTCTGGTTGATCTCTGCAGGCAGCAGAGTTTCATGGCTGAAATGTATGCTAATTTTGATTGCGACATAACCTGCAGCAATGTGTTTGAAAACCTTGCTAACCTGTTATCAAAAAGTGCATTTCCGGTAAATGGACCTGTGTCTGCAATGCATATTGTTGCACTGGATGGTCTGATATCCATGATTAAAGGTATGGCTGATAGGATAGGCAATGAATTGTCACTTCCAGAAGAGGCTTCAGAAGATCTTGAGGGATATAAAGCTTTCTGGACAATAAAATGTGAAAACTACATTGACCCTAAATGTTGGATTCCACATGTCCGTAAGATGAGACAGATTAAGAAAAGGTTAATGGTTGGAGTGGATCACTTTAATCAGGATCCTAAGAAGGGTCTAGAATTTCTCCAAGGAATGCATCTGTTGCCTGATAACCTTGACCCTCAGAGTGTAGCATCTTTCTTCCGGTACACAGCTGGGTTAGATAAGAATCTGATTGGAGATTTCCTCGGAAATCATGGTGAATTTCATGTTACAGTGCTTCAGGAATTCGCAGGAACTTTTGACTTTCGAGGTATGAATTTGGATACTGCATTGCGTCTTTTCTTGGGAACTTTCAGGTTGCCTGGAGAATCACAGAAAATACAGAGGGTGCTTGAAGCATTTGCTGAGAGATATTATGAGCAGTCACCTCAGATATTGGCTGACAAAGATGCTGCTCTTGTGTTGTCATACTCGCTTATATTGCTGAACACAGATCAACACAATGTACAAGTTAAGAAAAAGATGACTGAAGAAGATTTCATCCGTAACAACCGGCGCACTAATGGAGGGAAAGATTTTCCTCGAGAGTACCTGTCAGATCTTTTCCGCTCAATCTGTGAAAATGAAATCCAGATGATTCCTGAGCAAGGTTCTGGTTTTCCATTGATGACATCAGGTCGCTGGATTAATGTGCTGCACAAATCCAAAATTACTGGTCCATTCATCGTCTGTGATTCTAGAGTGCTCCTTGACTACGACATGTTTACCATCCTGTCAGGTCCCACAATTGCTGCCATGTTTGTGGTTTTTGAACAGACAGAGCATGAAGAAGTACAGAAAACATGTGTTGATGGATTCTTGGCGATTGCCAAAATTTCTGCCTCTTATCATTTTGATGATGTATTGGATGATTTGGTTGTGTCTCTCTGCAAATTCACAGCCCACTTGACTCAATTATCTGTTGATGATGCCATTTTAGCCTTTGGAGATGACACTAAAGCAAGGATGGCAACCACAACAGTTTTCACCATAGCAAACAGCTATGGCGATTACATCCATTCTGGCTGGAAAAATATAATGGATTGTGTCTTGAGCTTCCACATGCTTGGCCTTCTACCTGCTCGGCTTGCTAGTGATGCAGCTGATGATACGGAGCTGTCTTCTGACCTGGAGAAGGCGAAACCTGCTCCAGGTTCTTCCTCAACATCACATCCACCATCTGGAATCACTCCTCGGAAATCATCTGGCTTGATGAGCCGGTTCAGCCAGCTCTTATCTTTTGATATGGAAGAGCCAAGGTCACTGCCTACTGAGGAACAGCTTGTAGCTCATCAGCATACTCGTGAAACCATACAAAGTTGCCACATTGATAGCATATTTGCAGATAGTAAATTCCTCCAAGCTGAGTCTCTATTGCAGCTTGTGAGGTCACTTATCCTGGCTGCAAACTGTCTCAGTAAGGGAACTAGCCCTGTGGAGGATGAAGGCGCTGCAGTGTTTTGCTTGGAGTTACTGATTGTCATTACACTTAATAACAGGGATAGGATTATGCTTATTTGGCAAGAAGTTTACGAGCATATATCCAATGTTGTTCAGTCGACCATAATGCCATGCACTCTAGTGGAAAAGGCCGTGTTTGGGCTCCTTAGGATATGTCAGCGATTGCTTCCCTATAAGGAAAACCTGACAGATGAGCTCCTCAAGTCACTGCAACTGATATTGAAACTTGATGCTCGAGTTGCTGATGCTTACTGTGAACAGATTACACAAGAAGTCATGCGTCTCGTAAAAGCAAATGCCACTCATATCAGATCCCATATGGGTTGGCGCACGATCACTTCCCTCCTATCCATCACAGCTCGACATCCAGAAGCATCAGAAATTGGATTTGAGACACTAGCATTTATCATGACTGATGGGGCACATCTTTTGCCATCTAACTATGTTCTTTGTGTTGATGCTGCAAGACAGTTTGCAGAATCTCGATTGGGGGATGTTGACCGGTCTGTTTCTGCCCTAGATATGATGGCAGGTTCTGTTGTTTGTCTGGCAAGATGGTCTTCTGAGGCTAAAATTGCAGCAGGGCAGGAGGCTGCTATGAAAGTGAGTCAAGATATTGGGGAGATGTGGCTGAGGCTGGTGCAAGGACTAAGGAACGTGTGTCAAGATCATAGAGAAGAGGTGAGGAACCATGCTATTTTAATGTTGCAGAGGTCTATAGCTGGAGTGGATGTGATTCACGTTCCAAATGCCCTGTGGTTCCAGTGTTTTGATTTGGTGATCTTTACATTGCTCGATGAGTTGTTGGACATTTCACTGGAGAGTTCTCCAAGGAATTTCCGGAAAATGGAGGAAACGCTTGTCCTAGCCATGAAACTAATGACAAAATCATTCTTGCAACAACTGCAGGATCTATCACGGCAACCATCTTTTTGTAGACTATGGCTAGGTGTTCTTAGTCGTATGGAAAGATACATGAAGGTAAAATTCCGAGGAAAGCGTAGTGAGAGGATACATGAATTAGTTCCTGAGCTTCTCAAGAACATATTGCTAGTGATGAAGACAACAGGAGTTCTCTTACCGAGTGATGATATTGGTGGGGATAGTTTTTGGCAATTGACATGGTTGCATGTGAAGAATATTTATCCCTCTTTGCAATCAGAAGTGTTCCCAGATCATGAATTAGAACAATTTCAGGCAAAGCACATAAAAACAGGGGGAGTTCCTGCACCTGATGAGACTCTGCTTGTTCCATCTAGTGAGACAACAGTGTGAAGCTAATTATAGGGTAGAGAATTGCAGATTATACTGTGATTTTTTTCGGAAATATAATGCCTCAATAATGTGCCTGCCTAGAATCAGTTGCGCTGGTTGTTTAACAAAGGCAGCAGCCTTCTAAAGTTGGCCATCCATATTTACAGTTGAGAAGCTTGAGAATTTCATTGAACTGAAGATTTGTAGAGGATACAAGGTTATTGTGGAAGCTCATACCAGAGCTTAATTCAACAGTTATAATTCGAGCATCTAATTTTTGGCGGAAATACTACTTGATTTTTGTACTCCTGCGTACTCGTGGGAGTGATTCTGTTGGAGAATGCATTACTCCCTTTCACTTTTAGAGGAGGGACTGAATAGAGATCCCTGCATAAATTTTGTAGTTTGTACTTGCTTATTAATCACTGTACCAAAAGCTTTCATTCTCTGTATACTAATAAGTGTCATATTCATTGCAAAAAAAAAAAAAAAAAAAAACCAAGTGTCATATAATTTTTTTTTTTTTTTTATCAGAGTAGAATGTTTTTCTTGGGATTTTGGAAATCACGTACACAGTTATATGGAATTTGAGAATTTTTTAAAAAAAAAAAAGACAAAAAGAAATAAATCTTGCCTTTTATACCCCTATTCTGTTAATTATTAAATAATATTTTTAAGGAAAAAAAAAATTATATATTTATAGAAGCTGAAATTATAATATAAAAATATATATTTTAAAGTCGAGAGTGAAATGCTATCTATCATGTGTGAAAATGGAATACCAAATATGTGAATTAGTAAGGGAAAAAGTTAAAATTCAATTATATAGATTAATTAAGGAAGGAAAAAGAAAGTAAAGTATATTACAATATTTCATTTGCATATTTGGGAATTTAAAAAAAAAAGATGGATGATGATTCCATTTAATCTACCAGTCTAATATAAATTAGGGAATTTTGTGAATTTTTGAAGACTTGAATTAAAAAAAAAAAAAAAAAAAAACTTTGATTTTATTTATTTTTTCTTTTTAGGTTTTTAAGGCTAATTACAAATTGATACAAATAATTAATTATAAATAACTGCAAGTCATAATAACAGTAATAACAGTAATACCGGATATTCTCCGCTTCAGCGGAGCGGAGCTTATCTTATCCTTACAAGCAATTGCATACAAAAACAAAACTGCTTTTACAGCTGTCAATAGTCAATTCCCATAATCCAAGCCCAATACCATACCTCGTGTGTGAGTTTATCATTTACTCTTTTCCTCCCATTATGCACCATTCTTGCCTTGCCCCCACGCGAACGTGCACTGTCATTTTGATCATTCGAAATTTCACAAATCACCACCCACAACCATCTTCTAGAGGGTCCCACGCCTAACTCCGGCCATCGCCGCCGCGATTTTGTCTCCGATCATACCAGGTTCTGTAATATTCCTTTGTTTAATTCTAATTCATTTAGTTAATCGAAGGATCTTTAGTTTAAAATCGAGGATTTTTGGTTCAGATCGATCTTTTTGATCAGAAATTAGAAGGATGAGTGAAGTATTTGAAGGATACGAGCGCCAATACTGCGAGCTCTCGGCGAATCTTACGAGGAAGTGTACGGCAGCTGGTGCTCTTGATGGAGGTAAATTTCGTAATTAGAACGGGTTAATCGCTAATCGGTTTCAGTATAATCGAATTCTCGTGTTTTTTTAGCTGATTTGAAGTTTTTATTTGAGTGAATTTTAGGTTAGTAAAGTAAGATCCAAATTTCCTTGTTATTGTGATTTACCACTTGCAATTTGTGTGTACTTTGAAATTGAGAAGCTTAATGAGCTTAATATTATCCTGGAGAATATAGCTTATTATTGTTCTGTGCTTAGCATTTCTATGGAGGTTTATGGATATTAAACTTTATTAATAATTATTAGTGGTTACTTGATAAGTATTATATAGTTGAGATGAACTTCACAAAATGTGGTGCATAGCTCATAGGAACAAATCCAACATTTGTTGCCATAGAAGAATTTCGATTTAGTATATGTATATTTGAAGTTTTTTGGGTGGAATTTGACAATCACTTGTTGTATTTCAATCTGATATAAGTTTTGAGTATACGATTACCTAATGCATGTATTTCATGTGCATCTTATTCTTTTTCTTTATTCAAAATTTGGATTTTGATAGTGAATTTGTCATAACAAAGACCATTGAATATTTACTTTTGATTGTCAAATACTGGTCATCCTGTAGAGCAAAAGAAGCAAAAGCTTTCTGAAGTTAAAGCTGGGTTGGAGGACGCAGAATCTTTGGTATCTCTTTGACATAATTTCAACAGGATATTGCTTTAATGTTTTTCTACTTATATCCTTCCCTGGTAATTAATTATGCTGTCCGTATCTTTCCAGATTCGCAAAATGGACCTTGAAGCAAGAAGTTTACAGCCAAATGTCAAGGCTGTCCTTCTGGCTAAGTTGAGGGAATATAAGTCGGATCTGAACAATCTGAAAAGTGAAGTTAAAAGAATTGCATCCGGTAACCTAAATTTAGCTGCCCGAGATGCACTGTTGGAGTCAGGAATGGCTGATGCATTGACGGTATGTCTCATTCTATACAATTTTCTTCAATACGTTAATAGTTCCAAGTGCCATGGTGATTCATTTTTTGGTAATGATCCTGTCATACATGCTCTTATTTGTTGAACTGAAGTGTGATTCTTTTTTAATTGCTTTCACTTTACAGATTAACATTTTCTTCATCTTATATCATTTGTTGATACTCTTCCTAGTTATAACTGTTTGGCTATGTTATCATAGAAAAAAACTGGTTGTTTACTCTGATCTACCCTAGAAACGTTTTTTGGTTGTGTAAATGTCACTGTTGTGTGTATACTTCATTGTCATCTTATTTAGTTATTTATTGCACGGAGGAAGCAGTCACAATAAACCTACACGATTATTCTGTTAAGGATGCCAACATAAAATTTTAAATCCATCTTGCTTCTTCCTGTTATAAATGGCTATTTTAGTTGTTTATGTTGGAGTGGACCAGTAACTCCAACATAAACAGGAAGAAGCAAGTTGTTTATCTTGCTTGTTCCTGTTTATGTTGGAGTTATTTATTGCACGGAGGAAGCAGTCACAATTAACCTACACGATTGTTCTGTTAAGGGTGCCAACATAAAATTTTAAATCCATCTTGCTTCTTCCTGTTATAAATGGCTATTTTAGTTGTTTATGTTGGAGTGGACCTTTGAGCTAAACTTTTATGCTACTTGTTATTGATTTCTTTAAATTCTGCCATACAGTTCTGACTCTCATCCTTCTTTCTTGACTGTGTTGAACATGTTTGAAACTTATGGTTGATGCAACTATAATAGGCCACAGCTGATCAAAGATCAAGATTAATGATGTCTACAGAGAGATTAAATCATTCCAGTGACAGAATTAAGGACGGTAGAAGAACCATGCTGGAAACTGAAGAGCTTGGTGTTTCGATTCTTCAAGATCTGCATCAACAGCGACAATCTCTCTTGCATGCCCATAACACTGTATTCCTCCATTGAGTTTCTAGATTTTGCTACTTATTTGCATTTAATCTCAATTATGAAGCATTATTTTTACTAAAATTTTAGTTTCATTGTTTTTTTTAATGTGGTTTTACTGACACTGTATTGTTAGCTCATCATCTCTTTGGTACCAACTACAATTTTTTTTCTTGATCATATTTCTGATTAATTCTGCCTAGAATTGAGCTTGTACATGACCATTAAATATAATTATCTCAAATTTCAGTCGTAATTGAACTAGTAATACCAAACACCACTGTATTTATTTGATGCTTTTCCCTGTCCTGCAGCTTCATGGAGTGGATGACAACGTTGGCAAGAGCAAGAAAGTATTGACTTCCATGACAAGGAGGATGAACAAAAACAAGTGGATTATTGGTGCTGTTATTGCAGTCCTTGTTGTTGCTATCATCTTGATCATGTACTTCAAACTCAAATAAGCAAAGACAATTCCCTCTTGTTTGCTCTCGGGATTGTTTTATGGGGACGAGACTTCATTTTTCTTGTGTTGTCCTTGGTTAATTGTGTGATTTTGCATTTGAGTTATGGCAAAGATATTTGCTTTTATCTACTGCTGCTGTACTTATCCATTTTTATCTTGCTGAGTGGATTTCAAGATATACCTTAAATGTATATGGTCTTTTATGTCTATTTGGACTTTATTATTTTTAAGGAACAATTCAGAAAGATGATTATAATTTGAGAATGGAGAAATATTTACGAGTCATCAAGAAAGATCTGGTGTATAAGCTCTAGTCAAAAGGATTTTTTTTTTTTTTTAAATTATTGTTTTTTAAGAATGCACAACACTGAGGATTAGGTGCTGGCTTCTGGTCCTTTGTCCATGTGCTGAAGCACTATAAACTTTGATCCCTTCAGTTACTGTCCAAGTCCCCAACTGGGAATTGTGGAATTGAGATCTCAGGGGGAGAAGTTAATCTAGGATTAATTTCTGTCCTGTTCACAGGTTTATTGTTAGAAGAAAAAAAAAAGAGAGAGATTAAGCTGAGAGGAGATTCCAAGAATTGCAAGCTCTTTCATGCTACACAACAGGCATGGCCTATACTAATAAATTGAGAGGTAATGAATTCCAATCCTTTTATACTGGATGAGAAATATGCCGTGTATTTCACCAAGTCAGACACAAACTCAAAATAAAAAGCTTGGGGGCTCGTGCTCGAAGCAAGCTCATTCTTGATTTGAGTTTCCAAATTAATTTAATGAGGGCTACTAGTTCTCTAAAAATTTGGCCTCTTCCACTAGAAATGAAAAGAATAATCTAAATTCTATTTATATTTTTCAAATTATAGTTGCTTAGAAAATCTAGACGGGGAAAATACAAAATGAATTGAAATAATCTTCCCATTTTTATGAAATGTCCCACTTATCTTAGTCTTCCATTACTACCTCGCTATTTCCGCTCCCTCCTCCGCTCATGTGCCCGCCAGTCCTCTCTCTCCACCGGCGAGAAACTCCATGCCGTTATTCTCACAACTGGCGTCGCCGCCACCCCAAACACCTTCCTCCTCAATGCCCTCCTCCACATGTACGCTCAATGCGGCATTATGAACAATGCACGCCACCTGTTCAATCAAATTCCCCACTCACAAAAAGACACAGCGGATTGGACCTCCCTCTTGTCATGTCTCACAAAACACAGCGCCACCCCTGCACCTGCATTTTCTTTGTTTAAAGAAATGCGCAGAGAAGACGTTGTCCTCGATGATGTAGCGTTTGTTTGCGTGTTTAGTTTGTGCGCGCGCGTAGGGGATTTGGAGATTGGGAGGCAAGCGCATAGCTGTCTGTTAAAAATCGGTTTAGGATTTAGTGTTAAGACGTCTAATGCGGTAATAAATTTGTATGTGAAAAGTGGGTTAGTGAGTGAAGCAAGAAGAGTTTTTAGTGAAATGGATGAGCGCAATGTAGTTTCGTGGAGTGTATTATTGGAGGGAGTGGTAAATTGGGAGGGGGTGGAGAATGGGAGGATGGTGTTTGATAATATGCCTGTGAGAAATGAGGTTGGTTGGACTATAATGATTGCAGGATATGTAGGAAGTGGGTTTTGCAAAAAGGGCTTTCTTCTTCTATCTGAAATGGTTTTGGGGTTAAAGTTAGGTTTGAATTATGTTACCCTTTGTTCAATTTTATCGGCTTGTGCACAGTCAGGGGATGTGATAATGGGGAGGTGGGTTCATGTTTATGCTTTGAAGGCAATGGGAAAAGATATGGATATCATGGTGGGTACATCTTTGGTGGACATGTATGCAAAATGTGGTAGAATAAATGTGGCATATGAAGTTTTCAAGTACCTGCCAAGAAGGAATGTGGTGGCATGGAATGCAATTCTTGGTGGTCTGGCAATGCATGGAAAGGGGAAAATTGTGCTGGATATATTTCCCAGGATGATTCAAGAAGCTAAGCCTGATGATTTGACCTTCATGGCTGTGCTAAGTGCTTGCAGCCACTCTGGTTTAGTTGATCAAGGTTACCATTATTTTCATAACCTTGATTCTGAGTATGGTGTAACACTTAAAATTGAACACTATGCTTGTATGGTGGATCTTCTGGGTCGCGCAGGACGTTTAGAAGAAGCAGAAATTTTAATAAAGAAGATGCCAATGCCTCCAAATGAATTTGTTCTAGGATCCCTATTGGGTTCTTGCAATGTCCATGGAAAGCTACAGCTTGGAGAACAGATTCTGCAGGAACTAATTCAGATGAATCCTCAAAATACTGAGTATCATGTATTGCTTTCAAACATGTATGCTTTAGCAGGACAACAGGACAAGGCGAATTCTCTTCGACAGGTCCTTAAGAGCAAAGGCATCAAAAAGGTGCCAGGAATGAGTTCTATTCATGTTAATGGCCAAGTTCATCAGTTTAGCTCAGGGGATAAGTTACACCCACGTACCCAGGAGATTTACCTGATGCTAGATGATATGATTCGAAGATTGAGATTGGCCGGTTATGTTCCTAATACTACTTCCCAAACTTTCTCAGGTTGTGATGGTAGGGAGGGTAACACAGTGGAGATGGAGGAGAAGGAACAGGCATTATTCTCCCACAGTGAGAAGCTAGCAATCTGTTTTGGGCTTATAAGCACAAGACCTGGCTCACCTCTATATATATTCAAGAATCTACGTATATGCCAGGATTGTCATTCTGCTATTAAAATTGCTTCTGAGATATACAGCCGAGAAATTGTTGTGAGGGATCGTAATCGTTTTCATTGTTTCAAGCAGGGTTCATGTTCTTGTTCTGATTATTGGTGAACATAATTGTTGTATGTAAATAATTAAATAAATACGGTTCATTTTCATGCACGAAATTAATTTTTCTTGGTCAATTTGTATCCTTTAGTTTTCCATTAATCCAAGGAGGGACAATCAACTATGGCTAAGGTCCTGAATCTTGAATCTTAGGTAACATTTGCAGTAGGTCCTTACAATTTCATGAGTACTGAAAAAAAAGCTTTTTTTTTTTTTTTTTTAAAAAAAAAAAAATGAAGAATGCACCTACTAGTAGACTAAGTATGACTACAAGAAAAGTCGTCATTTATTCCATTTACATGAGTCATTGTACTCTACAGAAATTATCTACCTCCCAAATTTTGAGGTAAATCCACCCACATGACTTGATGACTTTATTTTAGAATAAATATTCTCATGCTTTCAAAAATAAAAAAAATAAAAAATTGTATAAAACCATTTTTGCCCTAGTGTAGGAAAAATAAGTGAAATCAGGGGTATGGATGAGAAGTTCCTATTTGTTTCATGGGACCATGGGAATTTGCTTTTCCTACCCTGCAATTGGTGATTTTTCTTTTACCTGCCCTATTAACTATAACTATATATAAATTTTGTACTTCAATTATAAATATTTGTGGGGATGTAGCTCAAATGGTAGAGCGCTCGCTTTGCATGCGAGAGGCACGGGGTTCGATCCCCCGCATCTCCATTTTTTCATTTTTTTTAACAATTTTTATAATTCTTTACCATTCAATTTCATTTCTTCAAAATTGAAAGATGATCCTACTTTTTCTTTTGTAAGAAAATTGCATGTCAGCATGAATACTGAGGTTATATTCATATTTTTGTTGCCAGACTTGCACAACAAAATGAATGCAAATGCCTAAAAATTTTCAATTACATATCCTACTGAAATTTTTTAAGTATTGTTCTCCAATTTCAGTTATTTTCCCAATCACCTCTACTGCTCTACTCAAGTTTGGTCTTCTCTAGTATTGTAAAAATAAAAAATAAAAAAATTAATGGATAACTACAATCAATGAGTTCCAGAACGATTTCTGAACCTGAGATCCTCCATTTCTTCTAAGTTCTCTTCTGTGCTTCACTATTTTTTACAAACTGCAAGATGATCAAGCCATGAGGTTCAGCAGTTCATACCATGTTCTTAGGTTGCCCCCTTTTGAATTCACTATAATCTGCGAGCAAGCTACTGTTGACTTTATGCTTCATGTCCTGCACCAATCTTGTTAACACCTGTTCTCAAATCACAAATGTTAAA
Source organism: Vernicia montana (assembly GCA_949750685.1). Lineage (NCBI taxonomy): Eukaryota > Viridiplantae > Streptophyta > Magnoliopsida > Malpighiales > Euphorbiaceae > Vernicia > Vernicia montana. The sequence continues at coordinate 36,969 of CATKHJ010379661.1, read as the reverse complement.
CAGGTTGGTTAGAACAAAAATATACGTATAATTAAATTCTGTTAAACAATGTCGTACAAAGGTAAAGGTTTTTTTCCTAACTGATTCAGCAACATTCCTACGAACATCTTCAGGAAGTAAAGCAAGTACAGGAGGAAGAACAAAGCTTATATTCATCTCTAGTTGACCTTTCAGCCGGGTTCGTGCTTCTAGTCTATCAGCATATAATAATCCTTTTACTCCAAGGGAAAAATGAGATGGCTCAAGAACATTATCAAGTCCTTCAAGTTTCCATCTTGTCTGCACAAGAATGCTTTGTTATAGGTCATAAGAATAAATTTACAAATAACTACCTATGCAAATTTCAAGAAATATTGTGCTTGCATGTAGCTTACAATATCAAGCTCGAGAAGCTTCGCAATATTTTTGGGAACTTCTGGTGGGTAATCTCTCCCTCCTGATTTACATCTCAACCTCATGTCTACTACTGGGAATACAGTGAGAAACAAGAAATTAATGGGCAACATCTGAATTCTCCATTCTTCCTGCAAAAGTTAAATGAGAGGAGAGAGAGAGAGAAAGGAAGAGGACTTTTATAATATGAGACTGGTTAACATATGGATTAGAAGTACTCTGAAACATCTCCATCACAATTTATATGAGAGTTAAGCTTTGTGAGAATGCTATAATGTAAAATATTAGAAATGAATAAATTGTACTATTCAACTGACCATTTGCATTTGAATGTAGCAAAATTTCACATTGATGAAAGCCAGACAAAATATTCAGAAAGCTAGTAGTTGACTCTTATAAGAGTCCCTAGAGACTGAAGCAGGAAAGCAAATTTAATGAAGTATATGCATTCCAAGTCCTAACCATTTAAATTCCTATTTCTTTTCCTTCCCCATAAGTATTTGAATTAGGTTGAACACTGCTAATACTTTTACACAAGACCCAGAGAACTTGCTTACTCTCCTTCAAGAAGTTGCTGGAGATGTTTGCCTGTTACTTAGATACTACTAGTAATAGCAACTGCAACAACTGGGGTTGGTTCAATTGAACTTTGGGTCATAGTCAAACCTGCTGGGCGGTGTGGTGGTAAGGTTGATGGAAAGGGAAAGAGCCACCTTGTTTTTTTTTTTTTTTTAACTAAGCTAATAAAATAAATATGGTTCTACACTTGAGTCCTTACCCCAACAGGCATGGCTTTGTTTTTATGGATGTTACTTGTGAAATGAGACTGCTACATTACATCAAATTAAAAAAAAAAAAAAAATGGTAGCCAAAATTTTTCTCTTTATCCACTTCATTCCATATTATCAGAAAAATTGAGCCCCAGCAAATGAATCATAAAAGGCTTGGGACCCTAAAAAGAAGTTAACAGAAAAATACCCAAATGATTTTCATTATTCAATAGAATGAGCAAATAAGCTTGCTACTCTTAACTTGGCTAATTGAAAACATAAAAATAACATATAATCAGAGTAATAACATATATAATTCTTGAGTAAATTCAAATAAAACAAAATATTCTGAATAATTGATTGAATATCATATATTCTACTAGTTTATTTTTCTCATTTTTTTTTTTTTTTTATATATATTACCTATGCAATGAACTCAATTGCTAGAAATTCAAAGAGAATATGAAAATTAAAGGAGTTTTGAATAAAAATATAACAAAAACCTCATTAAGTCGTTGACTCCTCCGTTTGTCAGGAAACATTGCTTTGAAAACTCTGGGTTTATCTTCCAAATACCTATCAAAGGAAGCCTGCAAAAAAAAAAAAAAAAAACAGCAATTAAACCCATTAATTACAGGGAAACAGGCAGAGAGAGAGAGAGAGAGAGAGAGAGAGAGAGAGAGAATGAGTTACCCCAGGAATCTCATAGAGTGGAACATCAGTAGAGATTCTTGAAGAATAGGTGGCAGGCTTAATTGCCATCTGATTCTTGATCAATGGCCTTCTTGATTTTGAATCAGCTACACCATACCTTTGCCAATCTTGCTTCTTGAAGAACTTTTCCTTCCACTTATTCCCAATGCTTGAAGCAAAGGAAATTGCTGCAATTTCACCCATTTTTTTCCCCAACTTTAATTAAGCCTTAATAAGTTTAATTTTAATTTCTGCATAAATGGTTGCTAATAAATAAATATATATATATATATTCTTTAAATAAAGTTATGGAATGGACTGTGGAGGAGGCAGAGGATGTGACAATTATTTGGAAGATAGAATGAAAGGTAGGCATCACTTGTCTTGGATTTTCCTTTTTATCTTTTCTGTGGAGTTTGGACCCATTGCCTTTTTCAGAGTGTTTACTTTCTATCAGCGTTTTTAAATTATTAGGATGATTGTCCTTTCCTTATTAAGTTTTTTTTTTTTTTTTTTTAAAGATACAAATAAAGCCCACTCAAGTCAAGTGAGTTATTAATATTTTTTTTTTATCTTATTAGATTTTTAATTTTTTTAAAATGACACATATAAAATTATTTATTAATAATTTAAGATTTTTATTAAGTGGTATTAAAAATAAAAAATTAATATTTATGCACATACGTATTAATTTTTATTTTTGTATAAATATTTTTTAAACTATTTAGAGAAAAATTAATATTTGTGAAATTCAAAGTTAATAAAATAAATTAGTTAATTAAAATATTACAAATTTAATTTAATATAAAATAACTTCTTAGTCCTTATATATTTAAAATATAATTTATTAAAAAAATATATTCTTATATAAAATATTAAAATATTATTATATTTCATGTAATATAATTATTTTGATTTATTTTTTATACATAATTGCAAAAAAAAATTATATACTCATTACAATTTATTATTAATTTTTTAAAAAAATTACATAAGAAAATTATATAGATGTAAAAACTTTCATTTGCTTTGATTAATTTATTATATTTAATTACTTTTAATTTTTTAAAAAATATTTTTTCATATAAATATAAAGCACAAGTAATGAAACTCACTAGTCACATTATATTTTTTTAATGTTTGTTTAATGAAATATAAATGGAGGGTTTTATACGTATCATTTTCGAAAAGTCAATGGTCTAATGGGAACAAAAAAAAAATTAAGGGCTTACTTGAATATCAGTCCAAAAGAGAGGGTTCTATTTTTACCTTTGACTTTTTTTTTTTTCCGTATACATTTAAAATTATTTATCAAGTCTTAATCTTAAGAACGACTCGTTCGCATGCGTTTTGCCCGTATTTTAGTCATATTTTTTTTATAAAAATATTTTAATATATATAAATTATTATTATTATTTTATTAAATTTGTAAATTAAATATTACTATAAATAAACTATATAAACCAAATTTATTATATATAAACTAACTAAAAAATAAAAATATACTAAATATATTATTTTATATAAATTTTAATTGAAACCTATAAAAATATAATGATATGAAAAAAAATTGATGAGCTAATTTCATATAATTTTAGTTTTTAATCTGTGGCAAAAAAAATTTAAAAAAAGTTACTTGACACATAACGAAAAAAAATTTTAAATAACTCTTGAACACAACTTTTATTATATAAATTTGGTATTTTAAGAATTTTTATGTATTAATGAAAACTATTTTTTTTTTCAAAAAAAAAAATCTTTTATGTATAAAAAATATTAAAATATTCATCCACTTATAAAAATATCATATCAGAAAATATTAGAATAATTATAATTTACAGCTCAACAATGCATAGTAATTTAGTGGGATAAATCATCATTTCATTTCTTAATTTATTGAGTGATTAATTATTTGTGTCATAGAATGAGAAAAAGAATTCATGAATTTAAATCTCAATAATCCTTCTCTTTCATAATATTTTAATATAAAAAAATACAACTAAATAAACTAATCAATGCACACCGAGACATAACCTAGCGATAAGTACATATTATTCTGAGCGATAGACTCAAAATCGATTTCCCCTTTCCCAATACTTTAAAAAAAAAAAAATAATCAATGAATAATGAGAATAAAACATGGGATTTCTTGATTTAGTAAGATGAATAGTGGTATTACCTGATTTAGTTTGTAATGTCTAATAATAATTAAAAAAAAATAAATTCCATTTCAATGTCTAATAATGCAACCAATAGGTATAAAAGACAATAATGATAAATTACTCAAAAATGATGGTGATCTAATCATGGATTACGCAAATCATAACATTCTCAAGACATTACATCATGTAGAATAAAAGCAAAATCATCAAATCAGACAAGTCAAGCTGATCTCCGTCATATAATTATTTAGAATTTATAATGCAAAAAGCTATGTTTCTGCAAAAAACACAGTTGATTGGTGATGAAGCTTAGATTATCATACACGAACAGGGACCATCGTGCACATTTTATTTGTTGCATGTAGGATGCTTCTGTTTATTTGCTGAAAGCTGCTGTCTGAGTTTGTTCTCAGTACTCTGCTTCTCGGATACTTCATCACCTAAAGATTATAACTTTTATGCAGAATGTGGTATCCTCAGGCCCAATTTTTGGGCAAGCCATGGCTTTTCTTGATCAGGATCAATGAAATTATGCACAAGAAATTGTTCTGCTTCTTCATCTGACAGTTGTTTGCCCCATGCCACTCGTTTTTCAGGGCAACAACCTGGTCCATAACACCTGCAAATCCAATGAATGTAATCAAATTATAATCTTGATAATTTTTCTTCATTTGGGTCCCCAAAACCAAATAGAAATTCTCTCTTAAAATGGCTTCCAAAAACCACATATTTTATGTTCATGAAGAAAAGATTTCATATAAACAGTAGCTATCCAAAGTTCCAAGTCACACATATCTGCAAAGCAAAATATAAATCTGAGATACCTGAACTCGTAAAAGCAAGCAGTTCCCTCATTCTCAGGATTGTCCCAGTTATGCCACCCTACATGGTGGATGCATTGATCCATATATGTGTATGCAAAAAGCACCCTTCCAAAGGGTCCCCATGGACGTCCAAGATATGCATATGAAGACCCGCCATTACCGGTGATTACACATCTGCAGAAATGCAATGATTATTTATAGGATACCAATTACCAAAAGGAACACAGAAAAATACTATTGCACATGACTTTTATAAATGCAGCAAAATTCCATTTAACTCCTATTGCATAAGCCAAGATTGGAACCAAAGAAGCTGGAAAAAAGAAAAAAGGAGAGGTGGAAACTAAAAGCCAATCACACACACACACAGACGCACCTCAAGAACACATAAGCAGTTGAATCATCTGCATTTTTTCTGCTTTGTGCAGTTACAAAACCTGCTGCCTTGCAGTGGATATGACAATGCTCCAAAAGCGCAATGCTATTCCCAAAAATGAAGTCCACACTTCCTTCAATATAGCAATCTTTTAGATACTGCTTTCCATGATGCAGATACACCGTATCCTGAATAAAAATTTTATAAGCAGGTATATTTGGTACCAATGCATTTGTAGGGTATACTGTATCAATTTATTGACTTTCATTGTATAACTTTATAAATCTGAAATAATCCATGCAATTGAAGTTATCTTTCACTTTAGAATTATAAGAAACAAGCCCATTGATCGATATTTACAATCGCTGAAATATGTTTTGACCTGAAGAAAATATATCCCCAATCAGAAGACCCAAAAATTGACAGTATTCTATATCTTGCTTCAAGAACAGTTAAACCCTCATTCCCATTTGTAACGTGTTCAGTGACATCAAATTGCATGTTTTTACATTACTTTCTCACTTATTAAATTGTTAGATTGAATCATATGCTATCAGTTATTAGATTGCTTCATGTCATTGTATAGTCAATAAAGTTGTTAAAAATCTACAGAAAATAAGCATGAAGTTGCTGAAACAAACAAAATGAGAATAAGCATACCTGCCACCCAAGAAACCTACAATTATAGAAAGCACCCTGATCACCTGTCATCCTGACTGCCACAGCTTGATGTGAACCCTGGAAAAGGGTAAGGATTAAAACAGGAACAGGTGAGTTATTAAACAACTTCAAATAATGAATCTAAATAGGTGCAGTTTCCATGATATAAGAACACCTCGAATTATAAATTGTGCCCATAGCCAATAGCTTAATCAAATCATTGTTAGACCTGTTCATAGGCTAAGCCAGGGTCTAGAAAATGTTAAAATTTCCAAAAGCCTGGATCAGCCCACCTAGCCTTTATTTTTCTTCATAAATTGAAGTCCGTGTCCCAATCCAAAAACAAGTCTAAGAGCTTGTTTGGTACACCTTGGAATTGAAATCCAAGTGGAATAGAATTCCAAAACCTCTGACATATTTTTCTAAGTTTATTTTTTAAATAATTAAATAAAATTTATTGATTAGATTAATAATTATAATTAAAAATATATATCATATCAATAAAAAAAAATTAGACTCATTGGAATTATTCAAATGTAAAAAAAAAAAAAAAAAACTATAAATTATTTGTGTACCAAAGCCCAAGTAAAAAATACTCATAAAACAAAATAAAAGGTCGATTTTGTATTCAATACTCCAATTGTCTGTGAGAATGTGAATTCGAAGCAAATGGAGGCTAATTAATCAAGAAGGTTCAATTTTTCAACAAAACAACCAAATCATAAATTTCAAGAACGCATATACATTTGTCCAATTACTGACGAGATTAGAACTGAACAGAAAACCAAGGAACTTTAATTTACTTTACCTCAGGAGCAGAGTTCTCAAAAGTCATATTCTCAGCAATAAAATCTTTGCCTTCCACTATCAAACTCCCACACCCAAACGTCCCTGTCCCAATCGCCTCAGAGCTCTGCAAACCGGAAAAAAATATATATATATGTATCAGTAAACAAATCAGATACCCAAATGGGTCAGAAGAAAAATTCTAGAAGAACCTGGTGGTGCTCGATTTTAGAGGCGGTATTATCCCAGGTGATGATAGTATCTTCTGGTTTTTGACCCACGAGGGTAATGAAATCCTTAGTCTTGGGAATATACACCGGCTCCTTGTACACTCCCGGCGCCACTCGAATGATCGTGCGGGTTTTGTTGGAGAGGGGCACGGCATCAATTGCTTCCTGCACTGATTTGTAGTCACCGCATCCATCTTGCGCCACCTTCATCTCTGGAGCCGCCATTGATTGATTGATTAATAATCCTTAGTCTTCGTTAATAAATTAATAATCGCAAATTGAAGTATAATGCTTTGATTGAGCAAGCGAGAGTAGCTGTATATAAGCTTCATTGATTGGACCAGGTAAAGCATAGATCTAACGGTTTTCTTAGTTTCAGGGGAAAATTGTTTCCTTTTTTTTTTTTTTGCGCCAAATGGGGAAAATTGTTTCCTCGAACAACCACATTGCGCGGGCTAATTGCCGAAAAAAGCGCGCTTTTTTCAAATTGTCGTTTTGTTAGAGAACGACCAGGTTTTGTGCCGTCCAGTCGTTTCGTGCTTGTCCGCGTTTAAAATGAATAAGTTATTGAACATTTCTTTAGCGGTAACAAAACACGGTAAATAATAAAACAGAAAAAAAAAAAAAAAAAAAAAAACGTAAATAATAATAATAATAAAAGTAAATAAATAAATAAGGTTAACGTTATTTATAGAGCATAAATTATTAAGGACATAACAAAAATTATTAGTAACTTTTCAATTAACAAAATTATTCTTATGATTATTAATAATCTTGACTTACCTTTTATACATTTATTAATTTTAATTATATTCTTTTCTATTATATCAATTTTTCTATGTAAATTTAAATAATATATTTATTTTATAAACATATAATAATTAAAATATAATAATTATTAATTTCATCATATTAATTAATAATAAATTATTAAAATTAGGTTAAATTAAAAATTAAAAAATTAAAATTAAGTATTAAATAACATATCAAATTGGAAATTGAAAATTTTCACATTCTTTTCTTAAAAAAATTACTATCTTATTTTTTTTATATTTATTTTACTTATATTTATTAAAAAATATTTAAAATGTCTATTTTTTTGTGGTTCTGAAAAAAAAAATAGTTGATATTATTATAATTTTTATAATAATTTAAAAAACTATGTATTTAACTATTTTTATAAAATATTATGAGAAAATATAAAAAATAATTTTATTTTATTTGTAAGTATTAACTAGAATATAGATTATTTATTTAAACAAATTAGAATATACATATAAAATATTATGAAAATTTTAATATAATTAATTTAATTTTACTTTAAATATAACTTAATTTTTATTTTTAAATTTTAATAATTTATAATTTTTCAAAAACTATAATTTTCTTATTTTATTTAATATTAGTTATTTTTTACACATTAATATCTCTCATTTTAAAAAATATATATGGAAAGTAATATGTTAAAAAGGAAATAATCTAGTTGCTAGTTATTAATAATATAATAATATTTCAAAGATATATAAGATAATTTAAATATATTAAGTATAAGGATAATTTTATCAATTGAAAAATTACTAATAATTTTTGCTTTGACAATAACGCTACCTATAAATAAAACCACTAACAAAATAAAGTTTTTTTTTTGGCGTTATTGCCAGTAGGGATGGCAATTTAGCCCGCCTCGTCGAATACCCGTCTCACCCCATATATTAAATGGGGTGGGGCGAGTTTTAAAATTAAAACTCGAATCGGGTTGGGGGCGGAACCTGCCCCGATTATATATATAATATATATTTTTAATTTTTCAAATATTATATATATATATATATATAATTTATACATTTTTTTTATGTAAAAAATAAATTATATTGTATAGATATGTAGAAAAGAAATATAAATGAATATATGTATATATAAAATATTAATATTAAATAATTTTTTTAAAGAAAAAAAATTAAAACGGGTAAACCCGTGGATACCCACCCCGTTTTATTATCCGCCCCACCCCGTCCTGTAGCGGGGCACCTGCCTCATATTCGTCCCGCTGCCATTCCTAATTGCCAGAGCATAAATTGTTAGTAATTTTTCAATTTACAAAATTATTTTTGTACTTAATATATTAAAATTATCTTATATATCTTTGAAATATTATCAATAACTAGTAATTAGATTATTTCTTTTTTAGCATATTACTTTCCATATATATTTTTTAAAATGAGAAATATTAATGTGTAAAAAATCACTAATATTAAATAAAATAAAAAAAATTATGCTCTAACAATAACGCTACCTATAAATAAAACTATTAACAAAATAAAGTTTTTTTTTATTTTATATAATGTTATTGCCAGAGCATAAATTGTTAAGGTCAGAGTATAAATTGTTAATAATTTTTCAATTGACAAAATTATTCTTGTATTTAATATATTAAAATTACTTTATATATCTTTGAAATATTATCAATAACTAGTAATTAGATTATTTCCTTTTTAGCATATTATTTTCCATATATATTTTTTAAAATGAGAGATATTAATGTGTAAGAAATCACTAATATTAAATAAAATAAGAAAATCACAACTTTTGAAAAATTATAAATTATTAAAATTTAAAAATAAAAGTTAAGTTATATTTAAAGTAAAATTAAATTAATTATATTAAAAATTTCATAATATTTTATATGTATATTCTATTTTTTTTAAATAATGTATATTCTAATTAATACTTACAAATAAAATAAAATAAAAGTATTTTTTATATTTTCTCATAATATTTTGTAAAAATAGTTAAATACATAGTTTTTAAAATGATTATAAAAATTATCATAATATCAACTAAATTTTTTCGAAACCACAAAAAAAATAGTCCACAAAAAAATAGAAATTTTAAATATTTTTTAATAAATATAAGTAAAATAAAAATATATATAAAAAAAAGATAGTAATTAAAAAAAAAAGTGAAAATTTGAAAATTTTAATTTGATATGTTATTTAATACTTAATTTTAATTTTTTAATTTTTAATTTAACCTAATTTTAATAATTTATTATTAATTAATATATGAAATTAATAAATATTATATCTTAATAAAAATAAATATATTATTTAAATTTACATAAAAAAATTAATATAATAGGAAATAATATAATTAAAATTAATAAAAGTATAAAAAGTAAATCAAGAATATTAACAACCATAAGGATAAGGATAATTTTATTAATTAAAAAATTACTAATAATTTTTGCAATTACTCTAACAATTTCTGCTCTATAAATAATGCTATTTTTTTTTTATTATTATTATTTTTTATTATTAAGGCTGAAATGAGCCGGACAAAATCTCGTATAAGTAATGTTTTTTAGACAAAACATTATATTGTGTTGTTGGCTTTGATAGTGTAAATTTTAATCTCAAGAAATTGGGAATTTTCGTTTTATTTTATCAATACAAAACAAATTACCTTATATATATGAACACTTTAATCTCAAAATTATTAAAATTAAAAAAAAAAAAAAAAAAAAAAAAAAAAAAAAAAAAGAAAGATTTGAAGAGTATGTAATTAGTAGCAACAATGTCAAGAAAAGACTTAAAATCATAGCATTCTGAAGACATCAACACGTGAAGAGTAAAATTAAATTCATAATCAAACTAGTGATGCTTATGCTACATTATCCAACATTTATAACAAGGAATGTTTTCAGCAGGACCAAAAAAAAAAAAAAAAAGAAAGCTACTCTTATGCATAGCTTAAACTGTTCTACATGAAATAGAACCATTGCAGTACCTATTATGCACCTTTTATTTGTTGCATATAGAAAGTTTCCATAGCCTCAATTCTATAATTATTTGCTGTAAGCTTCCATCTGAGGCTGTACTCTTCTTGTCGGATACTTTATCGCCTAACATTATGACTTCTACGCAGAATGTGGTATTCTCAGGGCCATTTTTTGGGCAAGCCATGGCCTTTGTGGATCAGGGTCAATGAAATCGTGCATAATAAAATGTTCTGCTTCTTCATCTACCAGTTCTCTGGCCCACGTCACCCTTTTTGAGGGGCAACTGCCTGGTCCAAAACACCTGTAATTCCAATTAATGTTGGTCAAATTATATAAAAGATACTATTGTTGATAATATAAAACATCTCTTAACGAATATAATACTACAGGAACCCAAAAAAAAGAGTTATTGACTTTTCTTTTTGATGAGCAAGTTACTGGCCTTCAAGAGAATCTACAAAGAAGGCCTTTGTTTGTGATTAGTTAACAGAAGGGTTATCCGTTCTGATGGAAGAAGATGCCAGAGCAAGAAAGATTGAATCAACGCCAAATACTGATTCACATCTTCCATCCCATTTTTGATAATTTTTCTTCAACGGGTCCAATACCAAAAAGAAATCATCTTTCAAAATAGTAACATTAGGTATCATCAGGGGCGGAACTACCTTAGGGGTGGGTGGGTGGATGGGCGGGGGAGGAAATTACTTGTATTATATATATATATATATATATATATATTGCCCCCCTCAAAAAAAGAAATAGCTCCCCTTCAAAAAAAGAAATAGTCCCCCCCTTCAATTATTGAAAAAATATTTATAATTTACAATTTTTATACACTCATTAAAAAAATATTGAATATTAAATTAGATTTTTTATATATATTTGTGCATTATATATGCATAATTAATATATTAATGATTAATGAAAATTAAATATGGCACTATATTAATTTATGTAGTTATGAGTTTTTTTTAAAATTTTTTTTCCTCCCCCTTTCTTGATTTTCTAGTTCCGCCCCTGGGTATCATCCAAACTCACTGAAGTATATCCACATATTTTATTGGAAGGAAATGTACTCAATGTTCATTTAGAAAAATTTCATATAAACAGTAGCTTTCCAAAGTTCAAAATCAAAGATCTGCAAAGCAAAATATTTAACATGAGATACCTGAACTCATAAAAGCAAGCACTTCTTTCATTCTCAGCTTTGCCCCAATTATTCCAGCCTACATGTCTGATACATTGATCCATATATGTGTATGCAAAGACCACCCTTCCAAAGGGTCCCCATGGACGTCCAAGATATGCATATGGAGACCCTCCATTACCAGTGATTACACATCTGCAGAAATACAATGATTATTCATAGAACAACAAAAGTATACAGAGAATGGGGACTACCAGAGACTGCCCGTAACCAGAATTTGCAGCATTCTGTGTGGCCAATTATTTATAAAAAAACAACAACTGCCAGATTTAACCAAAAGAGAAAGCTATAATGCATGTTACTAGATCCTTCACAATTAAATTTTTAAGTATCAGTGTCTGACTCTTGGACACGCACCCTCACTAGAAACCCACACAATGTCCACTTTAAATTGATTTTTGGAGGTAGAATTATAATTTACGGAAAAAAAATCGAACTATAAATGATGACTGCATAATACAATAAAACTGGGTAAAGTGATCCTAAAATGCTGTAATCCTTACTTAACAACTAAGCATACGTTGTGCTGTCAATATGAGATCCAAATAATTAAGTGAAAAGGAGTTATTAGTTTTGAACTATAGGTCCATCTTCAAAGGAAGGTAAGAAAGCTATATGAGGAATGTAACTCTTCATAACTCTAGACCACACAGGTATTAAACCTCATAACAAAGTGGCTATAACCTTTAAGTCCAAACTGGACCTTTTTCTTACCCATCCAGAGTGTTAAATTCTAAAATATAAACACAGGGATGCAATTCAAAATTCCAATTGAACTCCACAAATCATAACCATACGAAGTCTGCAGCACAAATTGGGATTCTCTGCTCAGTTCTAAATTCTAATATAAGATACCTGTTACCTCATCTATCAGACAGTTGAGTTTGTGGTAACTATCAGAATAAAGGCTTTGGATGTCAACAATACACCTGACCAGAGAAGAACCAAAACTCAGCTTATATAGAGTACTTAGTTAAGTGTTAACATCTGTGCTCGTCTTATCAAAATTGATGTTGGTTGATATAACTCTCAGTAAGCATGTGAATTCTATTGAGGTAGCAAAATACTATTTAAACCTATTGCAAAAGCCAAGATTGGAACCTTAAAAGGGAGATGAAAAAGAAAAAAGAAAAAAGGAGGGGAAGGGAAATTCAATCAACCACAAATGGTTACACCTGGTCCTCAACCACACATGAACCTTACAGAAAGCTAGGAAAAAGAAAAAAAGAGAGAAAGAGACGGAAAGTGAAAGCCAATCAACCACACACGGACACACCTCAAGAACACATAACCAGTTGATTCTTGAGAAGATTTTCTGCTTTGTGCAGTTATGAAACCTGCAGACTTGCAGTGGATATGACAATGCTCCAAGAGTGCAGTGCTATTCCCAAAAATGAAGTCCACACTTCCTTCAATATAGCAATCTTTTAGATACTGTTTTCCATAATGCAGATACAGCGTGTCCTGCATAAAAATTTGTAAGCAGGTATATTTGGCTGCAATGCATATGCATGATAGTAACTCTATCAATTTTTTTTTTTGATTATGTAACTGTGTAAATCTTAGAGAATTCCTATAATAGAAGTCATCTTTCAATTTAAACACTATCTACTTGCCAATTATAGGAAACAAGCCTATTCTTAGAAATCTATAATCAGGCCAATATGTTTTGTCCTTGAGAAAATATATCTCCAATCAGAAGATGTACAATTTGACAATATTCTTTATCTTGTTTCAGAAACAATTCAACCCTCATTCTCATTTTTTTTTCTTGACATCAATTGCATATTTTCACTTTATTTTCCAGGTCACTGAGTTCTAAACTGTATCATATGTTATACTGAATAGAGATTGCTTCATGTTATTGTATCTCTATATCCTATAAGATAATGTGCTCGGAGAGTCAATGAAGTTCTTAAATTCTACAACAAATAAACATGATGTTGCAGAAACAAGCAAAACAGACTAAGCAATTAAGCATACCTGCCACCCAAGAAATCTACAATTATAGAAAGCACACCGATCAGCTGTCACCCTGATTGCCACAGCTTGACCTGAACCCTGGAAAAGGATAAAGATAAAAAACAGAAACGAGTTATTAAACAGCTTCAAATAATTCATAAAACAATTTCAACAGTTGCACGTTTGACAATATACAGAATACATCAAATTATAAATTCTGCTCATATCCAATAGCTTAAATCGAAGTTTTCATATAAGCTATGAATGGACCCAAAAAAAAAAACCAACGTGATCAGCGCTCATATAATTAAATCCCCAGTTGTAAAATACTCACAAAACAAACAAAAAGGTTCAATATTTTAACAAACCCAATATTTTATACAGAACAAAAAACACAAATTTCAAGCATCCATATACATTTGTCCAATCACTGAACTGACAACATTAGAAGTAAACAAAAAGCAACGAACTTTACCTCAGGAGAAGAGTTTTCAAAGGTGATATTCTCAGCAATAAAATCTTCCCCTTCTACTATCACACTTCCACACCCAAACGTCCCTGTCCCAATCACCCGAGACACCTGCAAAAAAAAACATAAAACATATCAACAATTTTGCTTACACAAACGAGTAAGCTACCCAAGCGAGTCGCAAAAGTTAATATGGGGATGACCTGGTGGTGGTCGATTTTGGTGGCGGTATTGTTCCAGGTGAGTACAGTATCCTCAGGGCTTAAACCCGCGAGGGTAATAAGATTCTTAGTCTTGGGCACATACACCGGTTGCCTATAAATCCCAGGCGCCACACGAATAACCGTCCTGCAAGTGTTGCAGAGTGGAACGGCGTCAATTGCTTCTTGCACCGTGGTGTAGTCACCAGTCCCATCCTGCGCCACCGATAGAATTCGAGCCGCCATTGATTAGATTAGAAACACTTCCTCTTTGTATGTATTGGAAATGGCGATGGGATAAATCGGCGAAGACAAGAAACAGACAAATAGAAAAGGGTAAGAAAGGAAAGGAATTTGAGTTTACTTTGTTAGTAATCGCTAATTGAACCAGCAAAAGGATGATCCTTTACTTCTTGTTATCAATATAAGAGTCAAAATTTGAGTTTCACTGTTAGTATTTCAAAATATTTGAATCAATTTAATTAAAAGATACTTCAATTTAATTCGAATGCATATGTTTTTACCCAATAATTAAAATATTTTTTTGTAAATTATGTACTTGTTTAGTTAGTTTGACTTTTTGTTTTACTGTTTGAATTTGTTTAATTAACCCATTAAGCTGAGCTGGCACTTATGACTTTATATATATATATATATATATATATATATATATATATATAGCTTTCTAATTTCTAGTCGAGGTATAATGTATTGATAATTTCTTTTATAATGATATAGTACTTTTCATTGCTTCTATGGTGTTTCTCAATTGGGGTTCATCATTTGTTCATGGTATTAGAGCCAATCTTTGCTTGGCTCGTTGGCATTGTGAAATTAATAGTTTCTGGAGATCTTGATTGGATTAAATTAGCTATTTTAAGTTAATGGATTTGACAGAGGAAGGAGAAAGTGGAAATCAGAGAATTCAGATGAATCGAAACTTTAATAATCACAACAATAGAGATCGAATTAATGGAGATCCTTTGTTGCTCCAGAATTCTGATCATCCAAGGATGGTCTTGGTCAGTGCTCCATTAACAGGTAATAAATTTATCACTTGGAGTTGTTCCATGAAGATTGCATTAGGGGCAAAAGTTAAATTAGAGTTTATTAATGGCAAATGTGAAATGCCTAATAAGGAGTCTGAGAATTTTGAATAATGGCAAAAAGTAGATTATATGGTAACTTCATGGATTCTGAATTTCATTTCTAAGGATTTAGCAAAAGCTTTTCTATATGCTACAAATGCAAAGGAATTATGGAAGGAATTAAAAGAGAGATTTGGACAGAGTAATAGTCTAATGTTATATCAAATTTAGAGAGAAATTAGCTCTATTTCATAGGGTAGTATGAGAGTTGTTTACTATACCAAATTGAAGAAGTTATGGGATGAGTTGACGTGTTGGATGCCTATACATGTGTGTAATTGTGGAGCTGCTAAAACTGTTGCAGAAATAGGTTGCATAAATAAGCTAATGCAATTTCTAATGGGCCTTAATAAGAATTATGATCATTGCCTACTATTAACAAAGCATACTCTATGGTATTGAGGGTGGAAAACAGAGAGAAGTACATAGTTTTAATAGTGAAAACTTAGATAGTAGTGCAATGTTTGTTAAAAATCAGGAAGGAATAAAGAATTTTGGGAGAGGAAGCAATAAGGAGAATTACAGACCTAATAATTGGAGAAATAAGGAATATGGGAAGGAGAATGTGAATAAGGCTTACAGGTATTGTGACTTTTGCAATATGAATGGGCATACTAGGGAGACTTGTTTCAAAATCCATCGGTATCTTGACTGGCATGATGAATTGAGGAAGAAAATAGGCTATGAAGACAGTAACAAGTCAAAAGGAAGACATCAATATAGGATGGCTGCACAAATCAATGATAGTCCACTTGAAGAAACTATGCTCAACCAAGATCAAACAAAGTAAGATGAACTGACTAATGTAATTTCTTCTGTTGTTCAAAGAGAGGTACAAAGATACATAAAAGGAAAGGTTGTCAATGAGGAAGCTTATGCTAATTACACAAGCTATGTAGGTACAACTCACTTAATTGCTCTTTATTGCTTTGATTATAGCCTTAGGGATATATGGATAGTAGATTCAGGTACTTCAAATCATATGTGTTTTGACATTAGTGTTATCACCTCAATTTTTAAACCAAAGACTCTAACCACAGTATACTTACCAGACAAGACCACCATAACAGTGAATCATATAGGAACAGTTACTTTGCAATCAAATATAACCTTGACACAAGTGCAACATATTCATGATTTCAAGTTTAATTTGTTATCAGTTAACAAATTAACACAAACAATGAGAATTAAAATCATATTTTATGACACACATTGCTCTTTTTAGGAATTGCTGATTGAGTAAGTGTTGGTAGTTGGAAAAGTCCATGTTGGACTCTACATACTAGATAAATCCAACTTCTCTGTAAATACCATTGCTAAGTTTTGTTCTAAAGAATCTGATGTCTTAAAGGTTAAGACACAAACTCCTTTCTTATGTATAGCTGCATTTGATAATAAAGAAACTCAGACTTTGCCTTATGAATTATTGCATGCTCAATTAGGACATATTTCAAAAAGTAAAATTGCTCATTTTCCTATACCATTTCATGTGACAAATAACACCAATGAGGTATGTCATATTTGCCCTTTAGCTAAGCAACATAGACTACCATTCATTAGCAGTCAAATATAAAGCACCAAGCCTTTTGAACTTGTCCATTTAGACTTATGGGGACCTTATAAGATACATTCCATGTCAGGCTGCCATTATGTTTTGACAATGGTTGATGACTTTAATAGGGCATTATAGACATATCTTATGAAAGAAAAAACTCAAACCTTCACAACGATTAAATAATTCTTTGCAATGACTCAAAACCAGTCTAACACAACCATTAAACAATTCATAACTGGTAATGGTTTTGAATTCATCAATAGCCAATGCCAAAGTTTCTTTGCAAACCATGTAATTTTGCACCAAAGATCTTGCCCCTACACACCACAGCAAAATGGTGTGGTTGAAAGAAAACACAAACATTTATTAGAGATTGCTAGAGCCTTAATGTTTTAGTCATGCTTACCAAAAAAAAATTTGGGGTGAATCCGTATTGACAACTACTTATATCATTAATAAATTGCTAACTATTGTCCTTTGATGGAAAACACTTTTTTAAGATGTTGTTTAATTAAGTTCCAGATTATAGTAACCTTAGAGTATTTGGGTGTCTATATTTTGCCACCAACACCAAACCATCAAAAACCAAATTTTACCAAAAAGCCTATAAGTGTGTATTTTTGGATTACATATCAAGGCAAAAGGCTTATAGATCAAGTTTATGATTTGGGCTCAAGCTGTATATACAACTCAAGAGATGTAGTGTTTAATGAGAGTAGCTTTCTTTACAAAACATAAACTCATAATGCATTACTTGAACCTAGTGAGTTCCCACTTGTCTCTCCTAACATACCAAACATCACTGATGGTACATTCCAAATTCTAAATTCTAATACTGTCACAATTCTAGAAACCAACACAATTCAAGTCCTTCAAACACACAAATTCTTTCACCTGCAAATACTCTTATTTCCCTACTACCTAGTTCATCTGAAAGTTTAAAAGACCTACCATATCAATCAATGCATGAAAATAATAATGTTGTGATTCTAGTAAGGCAAAGTACTAGACAAATAACACAACTAAGATGGATGGAAGATTTTGTATCCACAGTGCATACCAAAGTTATTCCAACTGTTGCACTTAGCTCAAATCACATACTTGATGCATCTTGCTTAAAATCAATCATTCCTACCCCCATACCATATCCTTTATAATTGTTTCCTACCTCCCTAAATCAATACTATGATGAATCACATATGAATTTTGTTGCAAATATATTTATCGTTCAATGACCTAGGAACTATAGTCAAACAAAAGGGGATCCTAAATGAGTAGAGGCAATGAACAAGGAATTAGAAGCAGTAAAAGTAAATAAGACTCGGGAAATTATAGATTTACCAAGAGGAAAGAAGCCAATTGGCTCCAAATGGGTATACAGGGTGAAATTCAATCTTGATGGAAGTGTAGAAAGATACAAAGCTAAAACCAAGTTGAGGGTGAGGATTTTACAAAAAGTTTCTCACTAGTAGCTAAGTTGGTGACAGTTAGAATGTTCTTAGCCATTGCTTCAGCCAAAGCATGGCCTATACACCAGCTGGACATAAATAATGTATTTTTGCATGGATTTATACATGTTACCACCTGATGGGTATGTTGTACTTGCAAACAAAGTTTGCAAGCTTACCAAGTTTGTATATGGCCTTAAACAAGCCTCATGACAATGGAATGTGGATTTTACCACTAAATTGCAGCAATTTGGACTGAAACAATCTCCTCATGACCATTGTCTCCTTACTAAATTATTAATACTTGGATTTCTTGCTCTAATTATATATGTAGATGATGTGTTAGTGACAAGTGCAAATATTTAAGATATTATACAAGTTAAAAAGTACCAAGACAGTCAGCTCACTATTAAAGATCTTGGTAAAGCCAAATACTTCCTTAGTCTTGAAATGACAAGAAACAATGATGGTTATATATCAGTCAAAGGAAGTATATATTAGACATTCTTCAAGACACTGGTTTGACAACAGCAAAACCAACCTAAACTCCACTTTCTGTTGGAGTAAAACTTGCAGATACTAAAAGTCCTCCTTTTGATAGTCCAGACAAGTACAATAGATTATTAATAGGAATGCTACTTTATCTCAATTTCACAAAACCAGATATTACATTTGCTATCCATGCCAAACAAATAAATACTTTGAATATAATTGTGTCTTCATGAAACAACTTCCACTTAATATCTTTGTTTGAACATTCAATTGATATGGAGAAAAATTGAAATTATTAATTCCAATAAAATCAACGTATTGAAATTCACTCACAATAAAATCATGGGACTTGTAGGTTAAGGGCTCACTTTGAAAATCAATAATTTGATTTAACAATAATTCCTCCTTGCTAGTGTTAAGGCTTTCAATTTTATGCTTTATAATTTGTGGTTTTTGATTATTGAATTCTTGTACCTCAACAATCTTAGCAAAAGAAGTAACCTTTTCTTGAATGCCAAAATCTTTATAGCCTGCTTAATCTTTGGCAATAAATTCACCCAAAACACTATATACCTTAGTTTCAATGTCATTGGCTTCTTGGACTTGATATTCTTCATCATCCAATTTAATTGGCACAAACACTTGATCACATGTTATTGATGGATTTTCAAGAAGACTAGAATTTATATTCTGTGCAACTTGTTCCAATATTTGCATGTTAGTAAATTTACTACTTGCTTCATAATTTTTTTCACAATATGGAGTAAAGTAAATATGAGAATAAATTTTCAACTCTTCATAATACTTTTTTAATTTTTTATTTAAATCATAAAGCACATAACAACTATGATAAAATTCATAGACTAATAATTCTTTCATCCTTGAACATGAACGAATTTTATCATATGTTTTTTGATAATCAACCCACCATTCAAGTGCATCATCAATTAATTTCCAAGAAGTAAGTCTAACTTTTTCCTTCCCATGAATATCATGATAATCAAAATATACCTCCAAATCAAACAATCACTTCACAAAATCTTTTTTGTAAAAATTACCATCAAAATAAGAAATACCTCTAAAATTAGGAACGTCTCTACGAATAGATTGGTTGTGAGCTACATCATCTCCAATGCAAGATCTACCATATTCACGATCCTGAAAATAAGAATTATTTTTTAAATCAGGAATACGTCGACTGCGAGCTATATCGTATCGAGTGCTATTTCTTCCATATTCCGGATCTCAAAAATTTACTCTTGAAAGAGTTTGCTCTTCGCGATCACCGTCAACAAAGAGGTTGTTTCGAACTCCGTAGGTTGTCATCGAGGAGACAAGCTTTAGCCTGCTCTGATACCACCTGATGCAGCGAGAAAGCGATGGGTAATAAGGCTAGATCACGTTTACGCCTCAAACATTCTTGAGTCCACAAGAAAAGATCAATTTTAGAGTTCACCAGGAACAAAAAAGACTGAATTTTTATTGATAATGAGAGAGACCCTAAACTATTACATAATATGCCTATTTATAAGGCATCAAACCCTAATTGGAAACTAACAAAATTACAAAATAGAAATCCTAACTATTCTAAAATTACTTGAAAAATAAAAAAAATAAGTCTAATCTAATTAGGAAATTACAATAATATAATTATTAAAATATTTACAAAAATATATTAAAACTACTGTGTCACCTATATTCTATAATTTTCTCCACAACACATTTAACAAAAATGAAGGAATCTAATTATGTATGGACATAAACCGCATTCATTTCTATTTTCCTTATCCTTACCCGTTTCTCTCTCATTTGAAGAAGAATAAAATTTTCTTTCCTCTCTCTCTCTAAAACTTTTGGTAATCATTTAAAGAAGAAGAAAGAGATTCTTGTAAAGGTAAATCCTTTAGCAACAACTTCAAATAATTTATCTAAGTATGGATATCAAGTTCTTTATGTGTTATTGATGAGTAATCCTCTTATTTCTTTTCCATATGGGTCTTGGTCAAACAATAAGTGGGGGAGGGGAGTTTTGTTTGTGTTAAACTATAATTAACTAGACTTGTATATACTTGTAAATAATGGTTTGTTCACCAAAAGTCTAATAATAAGCTTGAATAAAATTTGGGTTCTTCATATCTATATATATTGGTTAACTGTGGGGTTTGGTATAGAAATTTTGTTTGATAGTTTAGATATATGGATTGAATTTGTGTTTTAGAATATGTAATGGGTTGCGACTTGAATTAAATGAAATTAAAAAAAAAAAAAAATGAGAGTTTCCTATAAGTGTGTATATTCGGCCAAGTGGGGGAAATGGGGAAAAGAATTTTGCTTATTTTAATTGAAGATGAATTAGACTAAAATAAGTTTGAAATTGATAATTAATAAATTAAAAACCTAACACTAAGACTTAAATGAAAACTAGAGTTTTCTAGGCATATATGTCCAGCCAACCTTTAAGTTTTCTATATAGTTTGTATAGTTTTATTTAATGTATAAGATGTATATATTAAGAATAAACATAATGATTATGATCTTGTATTTTAAATTTAAAGTAAAAGTAATATATGAAACCATAGTCCCCTTTATTCGGCCAATATATCTAAATATGTATATGTTACTTGACAATTGAATTGCTTATGTGAATAAGTTAATTTTTATATGTTAAATGTGAATTAATTAGTTGTTAATGAAGTTAGATAAGGTTAGGTCGTAAGTAAGATAATTAGAGATTGTTAGTTGGGAGTTAGGATGAGATTAGTTTACTTTGAATTTAATATGTCAATATGCAAAATGTAATTTGAATGTGTGATGATTAATTGTAGAAAATAAAGATAAACAAGACAAAGAAGAGAATAATGGAGAGGAGGAACTCTTGTTTTGTTTGTGCTAACTATATTAGGAACAAAAGCTTTGAAGTAAGTAAATGATATATGTTATACCATCATTGTGAATTTATTTTACATATTTATGTTTCATTACAAGATTTTCATAAAAATGAGATTTCAAACTCCATGTTTTCACAATTATACGTTTCATGAATTTCAAGTATAAGATTTCAAATTCAATAAATTTCAAGAATGAGCATTCAAGTTTCATATTTTCATGATTTTTATATTCAAAATATTTCAAGTTTCATATTTTCATGATTTTCATGCTTAGGATATTTAAGTTCTTTGATACATGATTTATATGTTCAAGTAATGACACAAATTTACAAGTTAATTAAAGTATCAAGATTCCATTTCGTTATTTTATTATTTACCAGTTGAATGAATTATCAATTTAATATGTTCATGAGTTTTCAAAAATGAAAATATTTCTTTTTATTAATTTATTTCATGAATTGAACATGTGAACAATGTGACAGAAATTCTTTAACTAATGGAGTTCCATCAAACTATGTGCACATAGTAGCTCACTTGACAAATAAATTTGTCAAGGTTAAATTTGTCATAGGGCTAAATTTGTCAAGGTTCCACCTAGAGAAACCAAGTGCCCTAGGGCGCAAGTACCTGATTAGTCTTGCGTTTCATGATACAAGTACAAATTCAAGTTACAAGTTGATTTTTGTTTCAATGTGAACAAGGTTATGCTTATTAAATTATTGCATTTTATTTCTACTATGTTATTGAAGATAAGCAAGTTTTTAAAATACTATTACATGTCTACATTTTCATGTATGTGATGTATATTTTTACTTGTAAACAACTATGCTTTACACTGACTTCTTTAATTAAATCATGCAAGTTTTATACTTTCAATTTAATATCCAAGTTTCTAAAATACTATTTCATGATTGCATCTTTACGTACATAATATATATTGTTTATTCACTGAGTTTCATACTCACCCAATCCCCTAAATTTTTCATCAGGTTTAAGATAAGAGCTGATAATCTTCCTCGGTCTTACTTTCTCCATCGAGGAACTTCAAGTTAAAGTAAAATGTAATGTTTTGAAGAAATTCCACCTAGATGCTATAATAGTGTATAGGTTTAGAGTTTTAAGTATTCAACGTGCTTTTGTGTTTATAATATTATATATATACTTAATATGTTCAAGAATGATGTTCATAGATATAAAATGTAAATTTTCTCTTCATGATTGAGCATCTGCTATGACTGTATAATTGAGCATAGGAAATTATGTGATATGATTGACATGAAGTGAGGATATAAGGTTGAATATTAGTGTGAACCCTCAATTTTACATTCATATAACGCTGTGGCAGCTTGACACCTGCTAAGTTTAGTGCCCTACACAGAGTCGGTACAACGGTTCTGCATTTTATTTCTACTATGTTATTAGAGATAAGCAGCGCCCCCTCGAAAAAATGGGTTTTCAAGCATAATACTACAAGGAGACTGATACTTTTTCAATCCTGACCGGACTTTCTGTATCAGACAGCACTTTCCTGAAATTGACTACCAAATTGTCCGATAATTAATTTCGAATTTACCGCCATTAACTGGTAATTTTTCAGACTTAAAAATACTTCGAAAGACCGAAGCCAGAAAAAAGCAGAGCCGCCACGCGGCTGGCCACCAGAATGGCCTGCGGATCCTCGAGTCTTCTGTGCGGATCCGCGGTAACTTTTGGTGGCCGCCGCGAAACTTATCCGCGGACATGCCAAAGCCTTGGCGGCTGTGCAGACGCTTTGGAGCCTCTGCGCAGGCCAGCATGACACGAGTGTCAGTCGCATTAGTACGATGCTGACGCGTCCGCCAAATGAGCTGGTGGATCCGCCAGCGTCATAGGCGAATCCGCCGACTTGTTTCGCTGCCATCCTCCAAATTTTGACTAGGACCCGCGCAGATCTGACGCAAATCAGCAGTAGCTTTTGGCGGCCGGCCCCCTGTGCGCCGAAATTTCGATTTTACCCCTCATCCAGCCTACTTTTTGGTCTTTTTTCCCACCTTCATTTTCCTATAAATACCCATTCCATTTCTCATTTCAAAATACACCAAGAGTTAGTATTGAATTTTCTACTGCTCTCTCTCTAATTAATTAAACTCTCTTTGATTTTAATTAATTAATTTTAATTTAATCTTCACTCAATTTGATTAATTAATCATTTTAATTAATTAAAAATTGGGTAATCCATCCTTTAAATTAATCCCTCCCCAAATGTTAATTTAATCCAATCCAGCTCTCCAAAATTGAATTACAGTCCGGTAAAATCATCCACCCATCACTTATTCATAAAAAGAATGTATAATCCCTTACTCTCACTCAAACCCCAAATCTAATCATTCCAACCAAACTGATCAACTCCTAAACCCTTCCACCTCACCGTGGAATGAACTACATGAATTTTAATCCACATCCAATGGGGTACGTAGATACGTTTGGAATCTAAATTCAAGTTTCAAATCCAAATTTCAATTAATCCCATTCCCCTTTTATTTTAATTTGTACTCTCTTGTAAATTTTAATTATTGCAATTAGTTAATTATTATTAAGAAGTGATTTTGTGGTTCTCTTAGAGTTCATAAGGACTAGAGAGAACACTCTATTTAATTTGTAAATGTTTTTCAATTACTTGTTCTTTATTTTTTTCGTGCATTCATAATTATGTCATGCTCATGCACTTTAAATTGCAATTAACACTCGTTATTAATGAAATCAATTTTAAAGTTAAATCAAACTTAAAAGCTAAATTAAGATTATTTAAAACCAAAAACTTAGTCCCCAAACTCAACCTGATTCGAATACTAGTGACTTTATCATTGTGTAAATTAATCAAAAATTAATGAATTAGAGTCAATTTGAATTTTTCCTTAATTTTTCTATTTAAATAAATTATGGTGGCAACTTCTGAATCCTTTCAAAAAATAAAATCAATTTTTCGAAACTATAGCCACTTCCAATCATGAGCACCGAAACTCATACCTAAACTCCTTTAAAAATCGCTCGCTTTTCCTTAAGACATTTTTCCCAAGCGAGGAGATAGGCGATCGGATGAAACCTCACAATTGAAAGTGTATATTTGTATGCAGATTGTGATCTTGGAATGATTATAAAAGGATAAGTTATATGTTCAGTTGTTATGCTATTAAAATTTTTATTTGAATGTTTAAGTTGATAAATTCTACAAGTTTTTGGTACTCTTATGATTACTCATGCTCACGATTTTGAAGATGGATCGTGACAGGCACTAACCCTAGGAACTAGATTAGGAAATGCCAAAAGTATTTTAGGTTTTATGGTGTACTTGTTGACTAAATACTCAACCTACTAAGCTTATTATACATACTCAATCTACTGATTAGTTGTAACAAAATTAATATGAAATTATTATTATTATTTTCAATTTAATTTTAGAATAAAATTATAATTAAAATTTCAAATTCAAGCAGAATTGACAAAAAAAAAAGAAGAAGATATAATTTAAAAATGCAAAATTTAGAGTAAACTATTATACTAAAATTCATCCGTTTAAAAATTAAAAAAAAAATAGAAAAAAAAAAAAGTTATCTCAATTATGGGCCGAGACTCAAGACCATAAAAGTGCCATCTCATTAGGGGTCCACACTTTTTAAGCGTTGGATCCAGCAGTCACCAAAACCAATTAAACAAAGACACATATTCAATACGTGTCACTTATCGGTATCCACTTTAATAAACCAACTGGCCCACCTTGATAAAGATAAAAGATATATATATATATATATATACACACACATCCAAAACGACACCGTAACTATCCGACTAAAGCAGAATGAAAACGCAGTCGTTTCTCAAACTCCTGGAGCAATGTCAATGCTATAAAAAGGCCACCCTCTCCATTTTAATTCCCACGATAGTCTCAGAAAAAACTAGAAGGTTACATATTGAGCTGAAAACGATGCCGTACTATTCGAGACGCGACGACGACGACGACGACGTTGATGATTTCGACGAGTATGATCCGACACCGTACGGGGGCGGATACGACATTGTCTTGACGTACGGACGCCCGATTCCACCGTCCGACGAGACATGCCACCAGAATAGTTCATCGGCCGGTGAGATCGACTATGATCGCCCCAGCTACACCTCCTACGCTGAGCCCTCCGCTTACACCGATGATCTTCTCCAGGAGGAGTACAGCAGCTATGGCCGTCCTAAGCCGCGACCTGGTCCTGCTCATGGATACACTCCTGGTGGAGGAGGAGGAGAAGTGTTTGTTGATGCTAAGCCTGAGCCTGCTTATGGGTTCCAGCCTGGAATGACAAGGCCTGGATCTGATTATGGATCTGGTGGATATGGCGGAAGGCCATCCAGTGAGGAGTATGGATCTGGATATGGCCAGCGACCTGATTCAGAATTTGGATCTGGTGGCTATGGTGGGAGGACCGATTATGAGAAACCAGCTGGCGAGGAATATGGATCTGGCTATGGAAGGAGGCCAGAATCTGGATATGGATCAGGTGGATATGGTGGGAGACCTGATTATGAGAAGCCACCCAGTGAGGAATATGGATCGGGTTATGGCCGCAGACCGGAATCAGAATATGGAACTGGGCATGGTGGGAGACCCGATTATGAGAGGCCACCAGGTGGAGAGTATGGATCTGGATATGGCAGGAGACCTGAATCTGGGTATGGAGAGAGTACCGAGTACGAGAGGCCCAGTTCGGAATATGGAAGCGGATATGGGCGGAAGCCTAGTTATGGGGAAGAAGGTGGATATGAAGGGAGGCCTGAGTATGAGAGGCCGAGCTATGGAGATGAGCCGCCGAGAAGGCCTAGTTATGGGAGGCAAGAAGAGGAGTATGAGAGGCCGGCTTATGAAAGGCGTGATGATGATGATGATGATGATGACTCTCGCAAGAAGTATGGTTATGGTGGTGAAGAGAGCTATGGCCGCAAGAAATATGTAAGCATTTCCTAACTTTTGACTCATTTAATGTTTTATGTTTGTAATTAAATTATGTCCATGTTAATGAAATCCTAGTTCTTGTTTGGTGGCAAAGAATGGTTTGATCTCGCATTTGAATAATTGATTTCTTTTCTGTTTTATTTGCTATTAGTTGGTCTAAACAATCGATGGAGGATTTTTGTGCACTGTGATTTTCTTACTGTATTTTGTTTTTCAGATATTGGCATTACAGCTCAGTTCTAGTTGCGTAATTAATTAGTTATCGATTGAGTGATGGTTTTGAAAATCAGTAGAAAAAGTCCAGTGCACAATGTGCAATCAACTACGGATATATTGGGCTTCTTTTTTCCAAAAACTATAATTAGGTCAATAAGATTAGTTGCAAAAACTGGAGGTTTGGTATGGAATAAGTTGGAAAGGTTGGCTTGGGGCTAAGCACATTCCTTTACCAATTCTATCAATGTTATATGAAAGTGTGCCTTGGTGCAGGAATCCTATTATTAGTAGCAATTTGCCATGAAAATATATGCTTAGTCTATATTTGTCACACAACTGCACATGGATGATTTATAGTTTTTGCTTCTTTGTATTTGTTTCTTTTACTGAAATGCTTAGTTGCACCAGACTTCCAGTTATCTATGATCTAACATTTTCTGAACGGTTCTAAGATGTACAATGAATCTAATCTCAAACAAACACGAATCTCTGTTGATGATTCTTTGTCATCCTATATCTCGGACTCAGAAGATATCCAGAGAAATTGTTGTCCTGTTACAACTCCTTATCTGTGCATGCAACTCATTCTTTGTGTGGTGCTTGGTATTTTAGCATTAATAAGAGTGCTATGGGGAGGCATTTTCCTAATTTTGCATAAATGATTCAAGTACCTAGTGGGAACCGGAATTGCTTTTAAACATGTTCATTGAAGAGGGGAAAATGAAAACTCATGTATATAAATTTCTATGGGATCATATGTTTTCGATAAAAGAAGAAGAATATGTTGCCAGTTTCCTGTCTAAATAGAATTGCTCTGAAAAATTGCCATTTATGCTATATGCATGAATTTGCCATTACTTTGTCTTGTACTTTTCTGAGATCTGTCTGACCATGAGTGCAATCAACAGGGAGATGATGACTCTGATGATGACGACAACAAGGAGAAGAAGCATCGTCACCACCACCACAAGCACTATGATGACGAGTGAAGGAGCCATTGTTAATGGGATTCATGCTATTATTGGCTACTAAATAAAGGATTGAGGCATGTTTCCTTTTTAACAATGCTTTTGTTGAAGAGTTCTTTGTACTTGTGTGTTTCCCCTAGTATGTGTGGACACATCATGTTAATAGGATTCATGCCTCCATTAACTACTAGGCATGTTTCCTTGTTTATGTTAAATCTATTATGTGTTATATGTGCTCTTAAATAAAATCCCAAACTTATGAGTTTGGTGTGTTTCTTAGATTTGATTTTGGATGAATTGTTGACAATAGCAATTGCATTGATTTCATAAAAGTTACTGGTGTGGGAATGGGATCTTCTCTCTCACAGATCAGTGTATTTCTATCGATGTTGTCTGTAGGTTGTGGGAATACCCACAATAACAAAGTCATTGATAGCAAGAACTAAAAGAATTGAGGGTAGCATAATATCAAAGAATTACGAAGTAAATAATTAAGGTTTACAAGAAAAGAAAGTGGAGTTACGAGAATGGATTTCAGTTGCACGAAAGAAACAAAAGTTCTTGTCAGTTTTGTCTTTCCATTCATCTTCTTATTAAGTGTGCTTTTCTACTACCAATTTGCCCCCTCAATGGTTTGACACTGTTTATAAAGACATCAAAAGAGTTGATTGTGTTTTCTTGTTGACATAGATTCTTTAGACAATCCATCTTAAATTGTCCTTGAGCTCGAAGGAGCTGAGTATCTCACTCTCAACATGGAAAGTGGAAACACCAAGATCATAATCTTTTGCAGAAAGAAGCTTCTTCGTGTCCATCTTCAAAACTTCAACTGGATAGGGAGCCAATAATGTGGAAATGGATTGTAGGCATAACTCAAGATTGAGCTGAAGTACACAAGGATGGAAGATCAGGCAATGATGAGCACGAGCCAGAACTAGGACTTGAAGCCTCTTCCCCTGGATAAACCCCAAGTACATAAGGATCTTGTCATCTTGCCATTGAAGGGTGTAACAAGGCCAGCTGAGTAATTCTCTGCTTGTGTGCTTCCACAATACATGGAATCGGATAAAAACAAATTATGTAGATATCGTCTTTAATTCTGGGATGTTACTACGAAATGTAGATGATATTGATGACTGACGAGAATAAAAACATACCGGTGGTGAGGCGCACTGGAGAGTTTTCCATTAGAGGAAGTAGCAATTTTGGATAGAGATGGAATAATAGAAGTTCGTTTGCTGCCTCCAGTGTTCAGCTTGCTTCACCTCAAATGAAACCTTTTAGGCAGTATCGTGAGCCTCTAGTTGCAACATCCGCACTATCTCAACATATCTTATTCATGAGCTTATATCATCTGCACTATTAAATATGACCGTGATTGTGAAACTCAGCAATGGATGCATAAATCTGAGCACATCCTTTTGGGGGGCATATATTTCTTCTGACTAGAGACAGACAACCATGATTGTTGAAGAAAGCTGAGTGTATCTGGTGACACATGAACTTGGTTCCCTAATAGGATTTAAGCGTTCATTGATGGCCCTATAACTCTGATATTTGTAGGATCCACAATTAAATATACCAAGAGCACATTGCAAATATTGAGAACACTACAGGATCAGAGCTGAAATTTGGTACAGAAAGTTGTCCCCCATACCTTTAGATAAAACACAAGATGTAAAGTTTATGCTCCCACCCAACTGCAGCCTGGATTTTTTATTGCTCCACTTTCCTCCAATGCTTGCCGCATACCATTTGCTTCAGCTATACGACCTGAAGCAACATATATATCACGGAGGAGAATATAGTAACCTCCTTCATCTGGTTTTAACTCTATCAGCTTCTTCACAACCCTCTCCCCCATATCGACATTGCCATATATTCTGCAAGCTGCAAGTAAAGCTCCCCAAACAACATCATTACTTGGTATTGGCATGGTAACTATTAATTTGTACGCCTCTTCTAACCGGCCTGCCCGGCCTAACATGTCTACCATACACCCATAATGCTCAACACTTGCCTCAATTCCATAGTCTGTCTGCATGCTTTGAAAAAGCCTGTACCCTTCATCAACCGAGCCCTTGTGTGTGTATGTAGTTAAAAGAGCTAAGAATGTCACCCTGTCAGGTGCAACCCCAGAATTTAACATAAAACTGAATAATCGAAATGCATCTTCAGCATATCCATGGTTAGCACATGCAGAAATCATTGAGTTCCATGTAATCAAGCTCTTCCTGTTCATATTATTGAAAACCTGCCATGCTCTATCCATACAACCACACTTTGCATACATATCAATCAATACATTACAAAGCGAAACCATCCACCCAAACCCATTCTCATCAATATAGGAATGGACATCAATTCCAGTTTCTACATCACCTAAATTCGTACACGCTGAAATGACACTAACGATAGTGACCTCATCTGGTCTTACTCCTGCATCTCTCATCTCCCAAAACAACTCTAATGCCTCCCTTGAACGCCTAGCTTGTGAATACCCAGAAATCATAGCAGTCCAAGAAACCACATCCTTTTCTGGCATATCATCAAAAACCTGCCTAGCGAGCTCCAATTCTTCAGCCCTCACATGAGCCAAAACTAAACCAGACCATGATACAACATCCACTCCCACTGTCTCATCAAACACTCTCCAAGCTGCCACAGGACTTCCCTTCACAGCATACAAATGAATCAATGCATTTTGAACAAACAAATGGGAACAAAATCCATATTTCAATATTGCCCCATGTATCTCATCATAATCAACACGTAAAGGCAAGCTATGAACTTTATGCATTCTAGACCGAGCTTTTATCAAGAAATTGAAAGTAAATTCATCTGGGTCAATACAGTTTTGCCTCATTTGATTAAATAAAGAGACTGAATAAGAAGGAGAAGAACATTTAGCATAGCCACGAATGATGGTATTATAGAAGAAAGTATTTGGTTGGGGCATTTGATCAAACATGCGGTGAGCGTAATCTAAATCACCTGAAGATGAGACTGCAGCAAAGCGGAGCATTTTGCCAAGGACAATAGAGTTATTGTGGAGGTTTGTGAGGATGGAGTGAGCGTGAATTTGCTTTAGGTGGTTCATGGATTGGCAGATCTCTGCCATGGAAGCTAGAGTTGCAGCAAGGGTGAGCATTGGCTTGCATTGTTGCTGGGATGGTGGGTGCATGTAGGTAGTTGTTTATAAATTGCAACTGATTTTTGTATTTAGATGGGAATGACCATTGTTTGACAGCCAAGGTTATCCTTGAGCCCTATATAGCATATACTCTCTAAATAATTTCACTACTTACTCAATGAAACAGACCGAGAATTTTAAACCAAACATCCCCTCCCTCAATAAATATTTCCCATACATTTACACACAGATAATATTTAATATGAGAGAATATTAAAAAATTTCTATTAAGATTAAAACATATTAATTTAAAAAAAATAATGAATTAATTGGCTTTAATTTTAATATATTTATTTAACAAATTAAAGTAGAATATGTTTTATCTAATAAAATTCGAATTCAAATTATCATTGCACTTTTTTTAAAAAAGAAATTAAAATTTATGATTTTTTTTTTTTTTATCTTTGTGACCAGCATAAGCAAAAGCCAAACCCAGTGAGTAGTCAAATCATGAGACCTTTGGTAAACTTATCTCAGGCCACTCCACTTTTTTTTTCCCTCCGTTCCAGAAAGTCCATACAATCAACCAAACACCTAGGAGCCTCTCGCACTGTAGCAATATCCTTTTTGGGATTGAGTTTTTAACAGTTTTTTTCAATAAAAATTTTTATATTATTTTTAAAATTATTATTTTTTTTTTTTTTGCAGTAAATTGATTTTTTTAAAAAAATAAATTTAAAAAGCAATTTATAAAAAATAATAAAAATCAATCAATTAAATTTAAAAAAATCTAAAAAAATTTTTTTAACCCTTAACAACAATCTCAAACGCATTCAGAGTATCCCTATTAATACTTCATATCTTACTCTCTATTATATTATAAATAATTCAATTTTTTATTTTAACTTATCTCGAAAAATATACATACTCTAATAATACCCCCCATTTCATTTTTTTTATTAATAAATTTATAATTTTATTTCTTTATATATAAATTTATAATTTCATTTCCTTTTATTCTACATAAAATTTTTGCGGCTAAAAAAATATAATCTTTTTAAAAATATTATAACAAAATATTATTATTATTATTATATTGCAATATCATTTCTTTTACCCTATATAATTTTTTTACTACTAAAAAATATAACCTCATATAAAATATTATAACAAACTATTATTATTATTATAGTATAATTTTATTTCTTACTTTACATAAAAATTTTACTATTAAAAAAGAATAATTTGATTTAAAATATTATAAAATAATATTTTAATAATAATATAGTAATTTAATAATTATAAATTTTTTATGCTCAACTCCTTGGATCGGATGAAAGAGAAAAAAAAAAAGAGAGGAATAAAAGAAATAGAGAAAAATAATAAAAAATTCTATAAAAATCATTTTCTCTTTTCTTAAGTTTAAAGAAATAAATTGTGACTTTTAAAATATTTTATATTTTAGGGAATGAGGAAGTTTTGAAAAGGCTTTTGGAGATATAATTGTTGAACATGCTTCCTAAAATAAAGGAGAATTTACTAAGAGACTATTGGACATGCTCTTATTTGGTAGCCTTAAAATTTTGGATATAATTTTTTTAATATATATATATATAATTTTATATGTAGTTTATGTAACCATATATATTTTATTTAATCATAATTTAATTTGATCAAAACAAGATCATGATAATAACTAAATCATGTTTAAGTGTAATATTATTGGTTATGTAATTTATATGTAATTTTCTTATTTATTTTTTTGTAATTTAATGTGTATTTTATATAACTATAATTTAAGGTTACTAAACATGACTCTATTAAGTGTGCGGGGACAACAACACTATTGTTGTCACTCCTCACGTTTAGGGTTGCAAATGAGTCAAAACATTCGCGAGCGGCTCGATAAAAGTTGATTTGCATAGCTAAACTTGAGTTTTACTTTAAAACTCGATTAATAAACGAGCTGAATTTGAGCAAAGCAAAATTCGGTTCGATTAGACTCGTGAACAGCTCGATAATAAGTTCACAAATAGACTCGATTAATAAGCTCGTGAACAGCTCGAAATAAGCTCGTGAACAACTTGATTATTATTATTACTATTAACTTAATTATTTTGACACTTTAAAAAATATATTTTAATACTTCTATAAATTTTTTGGTAATTCAATTTGACTAAAATATATATATTTATGATTAATCTAATATTTCCTTATTATATAATTTAATATTCTAATATTTAAAAATATCTTTTTTATTAATTAATATCTTTGTAATATATGTAATGCTTAATTTTATGATTGAATTTTTTTTTTTCACTAATTGGATACTTTTGCTTTTATTTTAGTTTTAAATATTTTTATTATAGTTATTTTATTAGAAATAAATATTTAGAAAGTTAAGTATTTTGATAAATTATAAACGAATTTCAAAACGAA
Source organism: Vernicia montana (assembly GCA_949750685.1). Lineage (NCBI taxonomy): Eukaryota > Viridiplantae > Streptophyta > Magnoliopsida > Malpighiales > Euphorbiaceae > Vernicia > Vernicia montana. The sequence continues at coordinate 3,194 of CATKHJ010379661.1, read as the reverse complement.
TCGAACTCGAACTTAACTGAATTATAATTTATTAACAAGTCGAGTTTAAGTCAAGTTCGAGCTCAGCTCAAGTTTAAATGAGTCAAACTTGAATATAATTTTCAAATTCGATTCAAAACTCGAGCTCGAGTTCGAAAAAAAAAATATTGAGTCGAGTTTGAACATATTAAAACTTGGCTCGGCTTGATTACGGTCCTACTCATGTTGCCTAGCACCGTCCATACATCAATAACCACGCTAGTTGCCCACTATCTACTCCCATTTTCATCATTATCTTGTTAGTGAAGTGAATTCCTCCAATTAGGGCAAGTAAATGGATTGTTTTCAATAAATTGACATTAAACATTCAAATTACAAGCCAAAAATGAGAAAAGGGGATAGAATTCTATGATATTATCTGATCTTTACTACCAACAACAGCCATTGATAAACTGGTCTGCAAAATCAGCCTTAAACTGCAGTACAAATGATAAGCACTTAAATGCTGCAGATAAGTTGTTAGAAATAAAGGAAATAGTAGATAATGTCAATGCAAAATTAGAGGAGCTTCTTCCTCTCAAAATATGTCTTCAAATGCCAAAATTGCAAACCAGCCACAGAGAAGCAAACCACAAGTGAAAGGAGACTAAGGCCGGCCATGTTGGAGTTTGTTGATCTATTCAGTTTTTGCATTTCTTCCTCTCTGAAACCCCAACGAACAAACATTAAAAACTAAAAAAATAAACAATGTACGGATCATTGAACAATAAGCTTCACTCCATGCATGTCAAAGTTATTAAAACAAAATCTAGGCCTGGGTCTTCTCCCTTGTTCTGAAACAAACAATTATCATGCAAGCAGCCAACAATCTACAGCAAAAGCAAACAGGCTTGAGAAGACAATATCGCATGGAATGATTTGTATCCAAACAAAGAGTAACTAAAAACTTTCTGCTTTCAAGAGTTAAAACTTCTTTGCAATGGCTGATTCTTGCTCATCTCTTTGCCTCTTTGGGGAAATGGCAACAATAACACGACAAAGTTTTAAATATAATACATCAACAGAATGACAGTGACGACCATCCATTGCCTGCAGCCTGCCTATCTGAACACAATAGCAGTGAACACTAAGGTAAAACGGTGTTGACATCCATGGTGTTATTTGTAGTAATCATGCAAAGAAAAAAGGGGGTGGGGGGTGGGAGGGAGCAGGGGAAGAGGGCTTAATACAGGTTATTGTATTCATACCTCTCACGAAGATAAAACATCTCATCATGAATAGATGTGACCTTGTCATACAATTTCTTTAACTCAAGTTCCATGACCTAACAAAAGAGATGAAAATCATACATTAATCAAACCTCTTAGAGTAGTTCACATAGGATGTCAAAAGATATACATAGAAAATCTATCTTGAGCGCAGGAGTTCCCAACATCCATTGGAAATTTGAAATGTTAGATTAAATCCATCCAACAAATGAACAACCATTTGATCTAGAAAATCAGAGCTCACTCATAGCTGGCATTCACCATTCTAAACAAAGAAATTTTACCTCATATAAAAGAGCAGAACCAATTTAAATAAATAAATAAAAGAAATGGATTAGCCTTCAAAATGTTATGCCAAAACTAAAGAGCTGGTCAATGGCTTAATTATAATTCAAAACTCAATTTTGACATTAACCATCTTACCTACTGTATTGCATTGCAACGCAATGTCAAAAAATTATAATCATATTCAGATAATCAGTAAGCATTTTTAACACAAAAAAGAACAGCTGAAAATCAAAATGTAAACATAAAAATATGATTGGCATTCACATGAAAATGAAATTTCATCTCCTAAACCAGCCAAAAACAAATACAAAGATTCATACAGCAGATATCAAGAACTTTTACAAGCAACTACTTAAATTACTATAAAACACCTCCATGGCAAGTTGGCAACAAATAAATATCCAAAATAAACAAAGTAAAGATCAAACCCGTTGCTCACTTCAATTTGTCCTTTCTTAGCAACATTAGACCAATCCTTAGAAGCAACACCAGCTCTCCACTCAAAATCAACCGTCACAGTAATTTCTGGATTGTGTTCACTGGCCCGAAAGCAAGTCGAATAAACACCATCTTCAGCTGCAATAAATGCAAAATGACCCGAATCCGTATGATTCCCATGATGGTAAGTGCTCCCATGTGGCGATATCACCTACATCAAACCATTCTTATCATCACAACCAAATTATACCAAAAGAAAATTGATTTTTCTTCCTCATTGCAAAACCCTTATACTCCATCAGCCAAAAAAAAAAAAGAAAAAAAGAAAAGACTTCCTTGAATTACTTTGCCATTTCCATTTGCTTATATTGCTATATAAACGCAAACCCATATATGAAAAATGCATAAAATGTGTATAAAAACAGAAACTCACATTTAAAAAAAAAAAATGGAAACTTTGATATTTTATAGAGTATAATTGGGGATTACCTGGACAACGAGCTTGTAGGATTCAGGGAGAGGGTAACCCTCGTTAGGATTAACAACGCTGTACTTGCCTACAGTCATTGAATTGCTCTTTATATCCTCTGATATACATTTTATTTGGCCTGAATTCATATCGAACTGCATTGATTCAGCAATTATGAAAATGAATCCAAATTCTATTATTGTTATAATTTGAAGATTTAATTTTACCATTTTGTGATAATAATTTTACCATTGAAGCTTTTGATGGGTCCTTTTTGAATTTGAAGATCTGGTTTCTGTGAATTGTTTGTCTCCTGTCAGACAAAGCGAAACGAAATGCGCGGTTCCACGAGTAAAAACGTTCCTATTATGAAAACAGAAATTTTGACCGTTGGATTATATATTCTCCTACTAACACGTGACTTAATTTCCCACGTGTTTACTTCTGAAAAATATACAGGAAATGTTTTTTTAATTATTGAAAATAAGAGGCAGTGTATATGTCAATGTTTTCAAACCCGGTCCAGTTTTAGAATTGATAAAGACAGAGAGTCACAAGTCAGAGGTTCAACCGAAATCGAACTGAAATTTTAAATAAATTAATATATTTATTATTTATATGTTAAAAAAATATAATATACATATAATTAAAATTAATAAACGTTATTAGAGTAAGTAATTAACATTATTTAGAAGAAATATGAATTTGAGACAATTACTTAGAAGAAATTATGGTAAATTAACTCATTAAGT
>CATKHJ010379503.1:0-20000 GCA_949750685.1 Vernicia montana | reverse complement strand
CTCTAAAGTCCAAGTCATTTGGACAAGCAAAATCATAGGGCAAACCAACTAGTTAAATCACCTCCACAAGCCATGTCCAAGGTAGACTCTTAACAGATGGGTCACACAGAGCCTTCTTACCTAATCTTCTCCGAGGCCACACCTGACCGAGCCTTCTAAGATAACTTTCCAGGCCACACCTGACTGAGCCTTCCAAGGGCCAAACCTAATCAAGCCACTTTTCATCATCCTTCCAAGAATGACCTCCTCTAAGACCAAAACCTGACCTAGCCTTGACTTCCTCCTAAAGCCGAATAACCGAGCCACTTTTCATTATCCTTCCAAAATGGGGGCACCCTCTCTCCCAAAAGACCAGCACTTCGAGACCAAGCTGACCCTTTGCAGGTTCAAGGTATCCAATTCATAAAATTCTTTGCATATTCAAATACATTTCACACTAAACATGTCACTAATCAGAGCTCCTGAATTAAGACGGATCATTAATCCGAATTCCATAAATCAAGACGGATCATTAATCCGAATTTCATAAATCAAGACGGATCATCAATCTGAATTCCATTAATCAAGATAGATCATCAATCCGAATTTTGTTAATCAAGACGGCTCATCAATCCGAATTTCTGAATCAAAACAGGTCATTAATCTGAATCCCTAAATCAATAAGTCATAGGGTCCTTCACCCAAACCAATCAATCTCAAATCATATCCATCCTAAGATATCCTTAGGATCCAAACCTTAAAATCTGAATTAGGTTTCCCTTCTATAATCAGACCTATCTTAGGATAGCCATAGGATCTAAACCTTAAATCTGAATTAGGTTTCCCTTCTATAATCAGACTTATCTTAGGATAGCCTTAGGATATAAACCTTAAATCTGAATTAGGTTTCCCTTCTATAATCAGACCTATCCTAGGATAGCTTTAGGATCTATACCTTAAATCTGAATTAGGTTTCCCTTCTACAATCAGATCCATCTTAAGATAGCCTTAGGATCATTTTCCCTTAGCAGACCGGGAATACCATTTTCATTCCAGATTCACCCAAGTAGACCAGGAATATCACCTCCATTCCAATTCAAATATCCTAAAGATACCTGTAGTAAGTTTCTTTTATCAATTAGTCCACCCATAAATGTCAAGCAATGATCACCTAGATATCCATTTGGTTCCTTTACCATCTTTCTTCATCATTTTACCCACCCAAACATGTCCAAATACTGACCTAAACATCACTTTATTTCCTTTTTTCCATTCCTCCTACTCTGGTTTACTACCATCAGAATCGCCTTAAAGACAAGCCAATTCTGATGAGGGGGCAGCTGTGAACCCTTAATTTTACACCCTTTAGTATACATTTGAACCTTAGAGGCACTTAGGCTCGGTAAACAGACCTCCGGAAGCTGAAATCGCCAAAATCTCAAAAACTGAGAATTTAAGCCTCGGGACCTAGGACCTACCCATTTGGCCTCTGAACTATCCTCATATCATCCGGGATTGAATAACGAGCACAACGCAACTAGAATCATGTCAAACAAACATGAAACGAGCGAGAACGAGCGAAAATGGGCCGGACAGACCCGATTTGGGCCCATGACCGCATGGGCACATGCGGTGACTGCATGGCCATATGCGGTCACCATTACATGACTGCATACTGCCATGTGGTGACCGCATTGCTGTATGCGGTCACAGGCTCCTTTTCATAAATCCCACATCGAAATTCGTATCAAATCGTCTTTAGCTCTCTCCCTATATAAAGGAGACCCCACCAGCTCATTTAAGAGACCTCAGAGCTTGTTCACACATCCTTTGGATTGCTTGATTAGCCTTTTCCATTCCCCTAAGCTTGGTCCGAAAGGAATGAGCTCTCCAGTTTCTTTTATTTCTTGCTTTGTTATTGCTCCTTGCTTTGCAGAGCGAGATTGAGTTGCGACTTCCCGAGTTGATCCGTCGAGTCAAAAGTTCCCCGCCATCCGAGGCAAGTTGTCCAAGGCAAGTCCGCCGTCAACCGAGATAAGTCTCCGCTGTCCTAAAGCCGCTCAAGCATAAGGTAAACTTCTTTTCCTTTCTCTTTTCATTTTATTTATTTTATTTTTCTTAGTTATTTAATTAAATTGGTTTATCTAGATTGTTAGTTAATTAAAATCTGAAATAATTAATTCAACTTGGTAAATCAATTAGGTTAACTAATCAATCAACCCACATTTTAATCAATCAAACTAAAACATGATAAAAGGCTCAGACTAAAACAAACCGCCTTAACAAGAAGGGCGAACTACGTGGATTTTGATTCCCATTCAAAGGGATACGTAGGCATGCTTATCTAAAGCACCAAATCCAATTAAAATAAACTCAATCCCTCTTATTTCACCTTCTTCACATATGTTTTGTGCTTTTCTTTATTTCTTTGTTTTGTTTCTTTGATTATTAATTTACTTTGGGGAATGTGTGACTCTCCTAGAACCCATAAGGGCTAGAAGGAGTATCCCCTAATTTGGTTTATATTGTAAATTTATTGCATTATGTATTTAATTCCTTTATTATTTCTATTATTTCCTTTACTACTTTACTTTACTTTAATTCATGCATTGTATAATTGTTCATGAATTCATTTTAAGCCATTTTGTATTAAATTTGTCAAACCAATTAAATGAACTGAAAACCTAGTCCCCGAATCATTTTTGGTAATCGAGGACTAGTGCACCTTTTCATTGGATAATAACTGGAGTCAAAAATGAATTTTTCTTTAACTTTTCCCAAATAAAATAAAATTAAGGTGGCGATTCCCAAATCAATTTCCAAAATCAACCAATCTAAACCCGATGGTTCCATCGTGAGTACAAACCCAAATGATCATTTCAATCTCCTCTAGCAGATCGGACCGGTGCTTGGGCGAGGCCTCACAAAAAGGTGTTCTTTGGAGTTGAAAGGATGGATAGTTAACTATTGAAAGAAAAGAAAAGTAAGCTAGTGTAGCAAGCTTCAAGGAAAGAATAACGATTTTTACCCAACAAGTTCAACCAGTCGTTTCCCACAGACGGTGCCAATTTGATCAGTCTAAGATCATTAGAGGGAATTTGGGATGGACTTTTGTTTATGAGACTGACTCTGAATGGTTTGCCTTATTCGAGCCTACATAAGAGAGAAGATGGCATCAAAGAGCTAAGCCTTGGCTTGGCAAGGACACTCCGATACTTATGTTAGTAGTAGTAATGGAGATATTGATCTATAGGAAAAAGATGGATTCTTACAGACCAGAGAGTTTTTTAGAGAGAAGAAAGAGATGAGAAGTTGTAGAAGAAGCTACCTGAAAATGGTGTTGCATCCAGCCTTTTATACCTTGTAGGTCTTCTCTCTAAGTTGGTGGGTGATGGATGTGACCGCTAGACATGCTCTGCCATGGCAGGTTAGGTCATCATGATTTTGTATCTCATGTGGAGGTAGGGGTTGCCCTAAAACTAACACAAAGTAGTAGTTAGGTTGAAGTCAGAGATGTGATAGGTTACTTTTCCTAGTGGGGGAGCCCTTCGTTGTGAGTGTTTCTCATAGTTCAAATGAGTGATTTGCTGATGAAGACCTCTTCTTCGAAGAAGTATAGTCGAAGAGGTGCTGGCATGAGTTCTCTTTGGCTAAAGCAAAAGCAACCTTGTTAAGTCAGAGCTTTGTGAGTCCCTTATGAGCAGAGAGTGCATCTTGGCCTCTTCTAAGTGCAATTAGATTTTTTGAGAGATTGGCTTAGAGTCCTTCAGGCTCAAAGGGGAGACTCAGCCTAGAAGCTGTCTAAGCCCAACCAGCCCAAAATGGCATGTCCAAATTCTTTCCTTATAACTATATTTGCAATATCTAGAGTTAGAGAGAGAGATAGAGACAAAGAGAGTTTCACTGTGAAATTAGATGGAAGACGATGAGAAACGAATCATTTTCTTGTTAAATTGGTGGTTTGTAGGGTCACTATAAATACCCACAACACCACACTCTTCACAATGTTTATCGTCATCATCAAATTCAAAACCAAAAGAAGAATCATCTGGGTAATTTTTATTTGAATTTTTATAGGAGAAAGCAACATGGGTCTATGAGTATGAGAAACAGAGGTTGTATGAGGAAAAAAAGAGCGTTTATGGAGGGTTTTGGGAAGGAGAAAGAGATGAGCTTTGTGAGGTATTTGAGGCTTAGAATTTAAAGAAAAAGAAGGTTTAGAAACGGGAGAAAGATTGTGGTGGAGGCTGCCATTAAAATGCAGAGGAGAGAGAAACGAAAAATAAAGAGAGAGAGAGAGCGAGTAATAGGCTTGGGGAGTTACTGCAAAAATGATATTGAAGTATATAAAATATCCATAAAAGAAATACTCATCAGTCCCGAAAAGGTTGTCCACTTTTTTTTTTCACACAATTTTAAAAAATATCATTAATTACTTGCTAACTCATAAATTTTATTATATTTTTCCAATTATACTCATTTATTACTACCTTTTTTTTATTAATTTTGAGAATACACAAGTACTACACCTTTCAATTAATAAGGATAAAATGAACAAATATTTATATTTATTTTTAGAGTGAGCAAGTATTTTGGGACATTCTAAAAAAGAATAGTGGACAACATTTTTGGGACGAAAGGGAATGATGGTAAAAATGTATAAAAAAACTGATAGTAAAAATATTATTTTGAGAAAAGTACACTAAACTACCATATGGTTTGACATTTATTTTAAATGGAGGCTGACGTTTTTTGGTGACATTTTTGAGTTGTATTTTTGCACCGTTAGTACTTAAGTGTCAAAACCCTTAACACCGTTAAGGTTAGTTGATGTGGCAATAAATATCAATTAACAATTTTTTTTTATGATGTGGAATTAAAATAAATAATGTGGGACCCATAATAAATTACAAATAAAAAAATTTAATTAATTAAATGATTTTAATAAATAAAAAATAATTTTTATTTAAAGAATAAATTCAAAAAGAAAAAAATAATAAAAATTCAAAATCAAATTCTTAAAGAAAACAAAAATATAATATGTTTTATTTAATTAATTAATGGAAATTCAAATCGCAAACTTGGAAACCAAAGGTCATAAGAAGCAGCGATAGCGCTAATCAAAGCAAAAGCAGACCACTGCTCAAAGACATCGGAGTTGGGCAACGGTTGACGTGCAAAGGTCGATGATAGACTGCCGATTGGGATCGAGCTGGAGTGGGTCAACGTCGGCTTGTGAGGTGTAGGTAGTGAGATGCTACATCGAGCCTCGATCATTCATGATAACTGTTGATCGACACTGCTGGTGCGAGATCTTGGTTGGTCACTGGTAAAGCTAGTCGTCAACTGGTGTTAATGATGGTCTCGAGTGCAGTGAGCCACGAGTGTGCATCTCGTGATTAGATGGACAGTGGCCAACAATGGCCTTGGTGGCAACTTGTGCAATTGATGATGGTGATGGTAAATTGTGGATCTCAGTCACCGGCGATGGTGGAGCTCCAATTAGTAGCATAAAAATTAATTTTTAAAATATTTTTTTCGTTTTGACTTTATTCTTTAAAAATAAAAAAAAATATTTATTAAAATCATTTAATTAATTTAAATTTTTATTTGTAATTTATTATGGGTCCTACAGTATTTATTTTAATTCCACCTCATAAAAAATTTTTAATTATTATTTATTACCACATCAGCTAACCTTAAACGATGTTAAAGATTTTAGTACTTAAGTGCAAACGGTGTAAAATAATAATATATTATTTTCTACAATAAACACTAGTCGGATTATAAAAATTTAATGAAAACGAAAATTAGTAGTATAATAAGTTCCTATGGCAATTGTATTTTTAATATTTGAAAAAATTAAAATGTAAATATAGAAAATAAATCAAAAATATAAAAGATTAATAAACTGTAGTAATATTTTGCAACTCATGTAAATATTTCTTAAAAAATATATATTTATATATATAAATAATGATAATATAATATTGAGACACTAAAACTTCTTTCATTGAATTGAAAAAATTAAAAATTTCAAAATTTTTTGCAAGTAATAAAAAATAAAAAAAAAAAAAAAAAGGATTTTTACTCTTGACTTCTAGAATCTGACATTGACTCATGAATAGGAGTAGCATTAAGCAATTTTAAAAAATATTTAAGATTTAGACCTGTTTAGTTGAATGATATTGCGTTTAGGAGTTGACAACAGCGCAACTGTTAGTAATTGATGATAAACTATTAGAGGTGTTGTATATATAAATGTTATTTCAAAAGGTAGACTTGTATCCCATATTTAAAAAATAAAATCTTTACAAAGCTCTTTATTAGTAGAAGTGTGTTAATATGAGCTTGGGTTACATAAAGGAAAATGGGCGGTTTTGGATTTTCCCTAATATTATTTTTATTTTTGCTAATTATTTTTATATTTTTGTTGTTCCTAATCCTAGCGTTCTTGTCAAGCTAGAACCTAGAAATGTCCATTGTATCTTGGGGATATCGTCAAATAATTACTGGAAGAAAATATCTTCCTCTTCCCTTCTGTTGATTGAGTTTTGAAATATTATTTTTATTTTTGCTATTCCTCCTACTAATAAACAATTACTGGGAGGAAATATCATCCCCTTCTGCTGAGTTCTGAAATATTATTTTTATTTTTGTTGTTCCTAATCCTAGCTTTCTTGCCAAGCTAGAAGTGTTCATTGTATCTTGAGGGATATCCTCCTCATAAACAATTACTTAAAGGAAATATCCTTTAGCCCAGTATTTTTACGTCTCGAACATTAAAAATCTATAATTTTCAACAAGAGAATTAAACTAACAATAAAGAATTTCAGCTTTTAGCATTCAATTATAATTTTAAATGGCTAACAGCTAAATTTTTAAGACATTATTCTAAACATTATACTTCATCCGTATCACAATAACTATCGTTTTAGAGAAAAAAAATTTATTTCAAATTATTTGTCGTTCTAAGGATTCAATACAACATTTATTACCTTTTTTTCAACTTTATCCTCATCTCAATTCCAATATTTCATATGTTTTTTCTTATTTAGTGAGATAAAATAAAGATATATTTGTTCATATTAATTAAAATTAAAGTTATTTAATAGCTTTCTTAATATGTATGCATACTCCTAAAACGATAGTTATTGTGAAATGAATGAAATATTTACCAAACGCTTCATATTAGCTATTGACACAAGCTAAGCCTTAACTCCCAAATGCTCATTCCAATAAACCCTTAATTGCACCCCAAAAATAAATAAAAAGATTAAAAAAAAATCACATTTTAATACCCCATATCATATGGCTATCAAATACTTGGTTTCAAGTTTCTCACCTATAATTGATCATGTACAATCACAACATATTGTTGAGAGATGGATCAAGAACTAGTCCAAAACAAAAAAAATATTCACAATATTGGAGACGATCATTGAAAATTTTCTCAAATACCAAACAAAACCAAATAAAAGAAATCAGTTTCCAAGACAATCATTGGAGACACTAATTACTGCAATTAACATATTTTACAAAAAAAGTCAAAACACTGAATGCTTTGCAAAGACAAGATATTCTCAATTTATACAGATTGCATATACACTTGATTTGAGAAAACCAATGCCAAAGGGGAATTACAACAAAAGATCAACAAGGAAAGGTGAGAGGATTCATGAACAAATGACCTGTTCCACAAGTGGAAACTTCGATCACATGTTTAACAGTCTTCACATATCCTAATGTAGGAAAATTCCAGTTTGATGACTAATCAATTGCTTGCATGAAGGTCCGACAGACAAATGAAGTGATGTCTTTTAAGTTGTTATAAATCTGCAGAAAGAATGAATGAATAAAATCAAGATACAAAACTGCCGCAGATTTTAAGCCCCTTCCAATGCTTGCACATTCCTTTTCCAATAGAAGCTCCAGAGTTGTAATTGCAAACTCAAACACACTGTCATCGAGTCCACATGCTTTCAATCAGAGTTGGAGTCATAAAAGTCACTTGGGCATGGGGTCATAACTTCAGACTCAAGTATCTGAACCACCCTATGCATGGTGGGTCGATCCTCTGGACTTGAAGAGACACATTGAGTGGCAACTAAAAGCAAGGCATCAAGGCTTTCTATCTGCACACCCTCACAGTTTGGATCAGCAATCTCTCTTGGCCTATTCTCTGTGACCAAAAAATTTAACTGCAGAAAAAGAAAATTGGATGAATTAAAAAGACTTCCTATGCACTTTGATCACATGGCTGTCTGATACTACTGATAGAAATTCTCACTCAAAACACACACACAAGAAACAGAACAAAGACAGAAAATGAATCCACAAGAAGGCTCACTACAACTCTTTCTTACTTAATCTAAGCCTATCTCCTTGAGTTAAGAAGCTGACTCAAGAAAATCTAAGCATATCATATACCAGATTTTTAGGATTGCAAAAAAAAAAAAAAAAAAAAGAAAATCTCATCTTGAAATTCTCTAGAAAAATCTCACCACTCCAACATAGACAAATATCAAATTCTTTACCTTGAAGATACAGAAGTAGCAGCAAAAACCAGAATTTTAACATGTCCAGATAAGATACTTACCCAACCAACAATGTTCAAACCCTTTTCAATGAATGATGCATCTGTGGGTCGCTTTCCACTTAATACTTCAAGCACCAAGACCCCAAAACTATAAACGTCGGTCTTTTCAGTGGCTCTACCACTCTGCATGTACTCTGCAAATGGAGTAAAACAAAACCGAATACAATATGCTTGAATGAATTAATATATTATATTTCCATAAGCTTAGATTATAAGCTAAAAGAGATTAGCATCTAGTTAGGATATTATTTATCTTTACACTGAACCTCCAGAATCATTGTTAATTATTAGGATCAGATCATTAAAGCAATAAGACTTCTCAAGAAATTATGAAAGTATCATATTTACACAAGCCAAAAATGATTTTTAGCTGCAAGTTTAATGTCAATGTCATGAGAGACATTCACCCCAAGCATTTTGGGTTTAGTTGAAAACATAATTCAAACAAAATATCCCACATACCAGGAGCTAGATAACCAAAGGTTCCTGCAACAATGGTTGTAATGTGTGATTCTTCATCCTCTAACAGTTTGGCCAGTCCAAAGTCAGATACACGAGCCTCCAAATTGCCATCAAGCAAAATATTGCTTGACTTTATGTCACGATGTATGATCCTAGGAGAACAGTCATGATGCAAGTAGGCCAAACCTTTTGCTGCTCCCATAATAATATTCAGCCGTGCATCCCAGTCCAGTTGCTCAGATCTTTCTGCACAAGGAATTATAACAGCTCATCATTTCTCTCCTTCTCTTTTTGTCCTCATGCAACAAAATTTATAGAAAGCTTACATCCAAGATAAAAACTCACAGGGAAAAGTCCACAATAAAAAAGTAAAACTTATACCCAATACTGAACCTAAAGACTACTTCAAACCTAACCCACATCTCCACTCCATCAGCAATGCCTAAGGGAAGAATGGGCCAAGAATTTCATTAACACCATTTTTTTTTCTTTTCAATCAAGATAGATTGAGATGTGGATCACTGTAAGTTCACAAGGCATTGATAATTCAACCATGTTTTTTCCAGAGGAAAAAAAAAAGCCACAGCAGAAACCATTCCAGCAGCAGCAAACCTGAGGGATCACATTACATCATCTGTACACATTATATCAGATAGAGCATCAAATGGAATGAGGATCACCAGAGAAATCAAAATCTCTCAAAATCTGGTACGTATCCATAGTTTATTGGGGGCTTAAGAGTAAAACAAACCAGTATGAACAACAGCAAGATGCAAGAACTATTTTGCCAAAAATTTCCAGAGGCAGTTGGCTTTTGCTACTTCCCCAACCACAATTTCAAAAGTATGATGTGCATAGATGCTATGCATTTGCCAGTGTCCAAGGGCAGAATATGCCTGAGAATTTCAATGACACCATTTCCTTTTCTTTCCAATGAAGATGGATTGAGATGGATGCTGATCAGCATAAATGTCAAAGGGCATGGTAACTAAGGTGATGCTCTTTCCGGAGACAACAGTAGCCATAGGAAGAACCATAGTAGAAGCATCCAACCTAAGGCCTAAGAGCACATAGATCACAATTACATGACATCATCTGAGCATATCGGATTCAGCTAAATCAATTCCTCCTCCCCACATGGTCACACCCTCAAAAAAAAAAAGTTGGAAAAAATAACATAGAGAGAGAGAGAGAGAGAGAGAGAGAGAGAGAGAAGCTAAATCAAATAAAAGCCAGAGCACCAAATAGGATAATGACCAAATCTCCCAACAAACAAAATTGCAAGTCTACTAAAATTTGCCAATGTCTACTTCAACTAGTAGGATAGCTGTGCATGCATGCAGCCCTTAATTGAGAAACCCACAAGTGAATTTGCAAGAATATAGCCACTAAATGTTTGGAAATCACTTTACTAATTGTCATATTAATGATCATAGCTTTTAACCAGTTCTGTCAGAAATTACAAGGGCCAACATGCTTACAAGAGTTCAGGCTAGTAAGAATCACATTTATGCAATTCACCAATTCCAATATATTAGCACGCAAAAAAGAAATGTAATAATGAATATCTTACCATGGAGTGCTTCATCAAGACTGCCACCAGGGAGGTAATCATAGATTAACAATTTTGAGGTCGGAGAATTGCAATATCCTCGCAAGTTCACCAAGTATCGATGTTTTATGCTTCCTAGAATCTCAAGTTCCCTCTCAAAGAAACGATCAAACCCCTCATTCATCTTTAAAATTCTTTTCAAAGCAAATACATTGCCATCATCCATTGCAAGCTTGTACACTGTTCCAAAGCCCCCAAAGCCTATGACATGTTCCTCATTTAAGTTCTCCAATTTTTTAATAATGTCTTTTGAAGAATATGGCAAGTCCCCATGAAACATTACAATTGAAGCACCTGAGCAACGAGACCGCATAAACCGAAATGTTGAGTTTTAGGAACTTATAAGTTGAAATGCATACATATAAATGAAAATTAAAAAAAAAAAAAAAAGTTCACAAAGATATTTCCAATAGCAGTTAAAGATGAGCACCTCCACTAACATCCATTGCTATACTGTTACTTTCATTTTTACCAAACTTCTTATAAAGAAAGCAACCCCAGAAACACATAAGGGCCACCAAAAGTAGCGCACCAACAGTTGCTGAAGCACTAATGAGCAATCTTCCTGAGTATTTCTTCTTTCCACCTTGATTTTGGCCTAAAAATGGTGAAATGTTAATTGATGCAAACCACCAAGATAAGGTATAAGAAACCAGGTAATATAGTACAATATTGTTTCAGAGATGCAAATTTTCATTTTTATGGTGACTTCAAATTTCATAGAGGCAGATTCTATCTCTCCACATAGTTATTCTTAAGTTTACAGCATGACCCATATGGTATACATTTATAATTTTCAGTACTGTGAATATTATACCTTGCAATTTGGGCTGCTAATGAGAATTATCATATATTTATCAAAGAATCAATTTCCCATGCTTAAAAATTCACCTGATTGAGGAAATTGTGAATTAGTTGACGGTCCTCCACTTTCATCTTTGCAGGTCATATTTATCTGATTCCCGCACAAACCACGATTCCCGATGAAACTAGAAGATAAATGTTTCAATTTATTAGTACAAAATTTGCTTTGTCTTTTGGGAGTAAATTACTGCAATAGCAGAATTTAATTTCACCAAACTATAACCACACTAAGGTAGAACTCCTTACAATGCACCTCAAGATATGTACAAGTAACTAGATCACCTCCAAATGACCAAAAATCCATTAAACATAACAGGTTGAACTTACGAGCTTTCTGTGAAGTTGATAAGCACGCCATCAGATGGTATTGGTCCAATGAGAAAATTGTTTGACACGTTGCTTCAAAAATTCAACAAGATTTTAAAGATAAACATCAAATTTTATTTGACACATTCAATTGCCAATATTGTGGAGAACTTTTAAAACATTAATTAGAAGGAAACAATTATACTTACAAAGTAATTAGTTTATTTAACTTCCCAAGTGATGGAGGGATCAATCCACTCAGAGAGTTGCTTGAGACATCTCTGCAGAATTGAAGAAAAGAATGATGAGCTCATCTTTTACCAAAATATCAATAATTTGTTAATTTGGATGATACAAACCAGATGCACACAACAATTTTTTATTTTTTTTTGTTCTTGTTCTTCTGGATATAATACAAGTAGATAACCGACTGCAATTACCACCCCATCCCTTAACAAACTTCTGGCAAGGAACTTGAGTACAGCATTTATTTAAGCATAGAGTTTGTAGACTTGCAGTCAATTGTTAGCATTTGAGTAGATATAATTTTCTCTTTAAGATTAAAATAGGGATATCAACAGGGTTCAAGAAAGACTGGGCAGGAATATAGGCCACAAAGACGATATTACAGCATGTTGGTCCAGCAAACCAAGTTCCTCAGAAGCTAAACCAAAATTATAGTACTCAGTGAAAATTTAAGTCCATTAACCCATCTCTGTCTTCTAATTTTTTATGGAGGAGTAACTATGACACAAAAATCATGAATCATTTTCAATCTAGCTCACTCTTTGATGGAACAGGAATTCCAAAAAAAATCCACAAAATGCATACTCGAAACATGAACTTAGTAATCTCAATTCTGTAGGACAGATATACAAGTGGGCATCTATACATTAAAAGACAAGACTCAGGACATTAACTTCCACACAAACTAGCAAAAGGAAATGTGTCACTATTTAAGTTGAAAACTAAAACATTGAAAATAATAAAATTCATCATGTGGGAAGGAGAACAACTCACAAATATTGAAGCTCAGATAAATTTCCCAATTCACTTGGAATTAGTCCACTTAAATAGTTGCCCTGCAGGTATCTGTAGAGGAAGACAGATAAACAATTTACTTCATAATCCATTTACAAGAACAAACGTAAATGGGATATAGATGTAACCATCAAAATTGGATTAAAGGGTGCCAACTCTAAAATCACAAAGGAAAGAGTAACTTCTTTAAATTTTTTAAATACTCATGAGTTGAATCATTGACTACCATCAGCCCTTAAGACAAAGAGGAAGAACTGCAAGACATTACATGCAAGTAATTAATTTCTATTATTAGCTAAGAAACTAAAAAAAGCACACTTGCCTCAGCAGTGATAAGAAAATATTAACCACGCACAGGCCTCTATATATCAAGGACTAGTCACATGTGCTTTATACCAGAGAGAATTCAAGAAATACAGGCACTATTGACACAGACGCAACATTAAACAATAGCAAGCTCCTTTCTCCTTCCTAAAGCATCAACTAAAATAATCAAATTTTATTTGGACTCAATTTTAAACAATGTCTCTGAAAAATATCCATATACTGAGGTTACTGATTTGAAAGGCCACAATAGATAATGTAGAAAAAGAACGTATCTGGAAAAGGCCTCCAAAATGTATAAGTCCTCTCCTAACAATGAAGAAATTTATCGTGCCACAATTATAAGATTTAATGAGGATCTCAAATACAAGTTCATAATGAATAACTGATAACTCTTATATCCACTTCTGCACAGGAGGTTTTTCCATTCTTTGGAATGATGTACATATACTTTAATGATTGAAAGCTTTACAATGGCAATTTTTCACAATTCTGACCTGCCTGTCTACTATGTCTATACATTTTTCAGCATTCATATCGTATACTCTTCTGCTCCTTCATCCTTCCTTTTCCACCCAAGCTTTTGCTTTCAATGTGAATTAATGTGCATATGATCTTGGGAGGTATACTATGTAACAAGATCACATTGGAAGCCCTTAGCAATTGTCAATAGCCTCTTTCATACAAAATATCAGTCCTTAATTTCCCTTTCAGAGCTGTCTTAAACCCCTGTGCCTTCCTCACTTTCTCATCAACCCATTTATCAACTCTTTTCATTAAACTCCTCCTTTGAGTTTGCCATATATTTAAATTCCTCACAAAAACAACTTTCCCAAGGGTGCCATTTGTCTCTTTCTCTCTTCCCCCCTAGCAAATGAAGATGCAAAATTCTCTGATCTCTCTGGCATTAATTTCTGTTGTATTGAATTGCTTATATTCCATAGTTTTGAAGCAAAATATTAGGATAGAAATTATGATTTACTCAAATTTTTTATCACTTCTGGATTTTCCTTTTTCCATATAGTGAGAAGTTCTAAAGCAATTTGATCACAATAATTATATGTTCACAATTTGATCACAATAATTATATGGTCAATCTTTTTTTGCTTTATTTGAAAATGTAACAAATTCTTCTTATTTTGCCAGGTCCACCATCATTGTGGATGTATGCTGGAACTGATACTTCTAATGGAAATTAGTAGTTCTATTGAGATGCTACACCAAGATCCCATGAACTATTTCACCAAACTTTTTCAAGCCTTTTTAAGTAATTTGAGAATATTTAAAGTAAAAGTTTTAGGGATAAATGTCCTTTGTTGCACAAACTCAGAGGCTTGTTTATGTAGCCACATAAAGTATATAGCCTTGTCAGTTATATATTTCTAAACTATTTTAGTTGTATCATGCTTCTTGTTCTGATCTTCTTATGTTGCACTATGATGTGTAGTCGTATCAACATTTTTTCTAATAAAATAATGAACTGCAATGTTCACAAAATCAACTCAAAATAGTTTTTAGAAAACCATTCGCATCAAGTTGATCTGCACTGTTTTATGTATTACACTACCTTACATACAAACCGAAAACATATTCTCTTCTTCTCCCATAAAAAGTTTCTGCTTTGAAGAAGCCAAATTCTTAAAGAAAAAGTAATTAATGCATTATCATAATTTATATTGTGGTCCTTCCACAGCTATCTTCCATTATAAGAGGGGGCCGATAGATGGGACAAAAAAAATTATCCAAGAAACTAACAAAATCATCTATTATTTGAATTACCCTAAAAGTAAAATAAACACATGCAAAACCCAACCTATTGCTTCCCACCAGAAGTCGTTAAAGAACATCACAAAATAACGAAAGTTACCCTTCTATCAACTAAAGGCCCTATCTTAATGTCTTCCCATATGATAATTGATTAGCAATATTATCATGCTTATAAATTTAAAAATAAATAAATAACAGAAGCAGTTCAGCACAAATGTCAAATGGCTCTAATCCACAGTCATGCTTATAGCTGTAATATTCTAGTGAAACCTTATTCGTTATTTTTTTTACACAAAGTTTTATCAGTACTTGGATAAAACTAATCATTTCGCTATTCTGATATAAGAAATTTATTTGAAATTTATTTCTAGTCTGTTATTTGTTATTTCTAGTTTGTTGTTGACAAAAAAAAATCTAATAGTATGTTTGGACTGATGAAGATTTGAAATGAAGTGCGACATGAATTTGCTGTTAGATTTTGGTGTCTATTACTTGAGATTTCTTTAACTGGAGATTTGGCTTAAAAATATGGATTAAAAATTATTTGATGATGAATTTGAAGTACTCCAAAAAGGTCTAATTTTGAATGTATTCATAAGATCTATTCAAAGTAATTTTTCCTCCTTTTTTGCAAGTCCAAGTCCTTATTCAATAGGTCTTAAAAACCAAAATGCAAATCCTACACTTTCAAATGTTCATTCAGATGTTATCTGATCGATTTTCTAACAGGAGACACTTCATCATGGGTGCAATTCAGTGTTTGTCTATCAATCCTCAGTTTTGGGACTTATCATTAATGGCCATGTATTTTCAAGAAAGCCTGAAAAGGAAACAATTTGTGGATTGCTGAAGTAAGCATATGAGCTAAAAAAGGCACTTTTCATGTTAGGAAATTAATTAAATTAACATGTACTCGGCTTTCACATCCACAAAGAATTGTATATGATTACACAATGTTCAGCAGAACAATCAAAAGGAAACTCCAAAATTCATCTACATAAATGAGATTCAAAAAAGTCCAAGTAAGCATAAGATAAGTCTAGTGATGAGAGTTAATTGTATGCTTCAGTATGAAGGTCAATTTGTTTCCACAAGTAATATTAGGTCCTAGATTTTGTTACATTAGGGATTATGTTTTTCTTATCTTTCTGCAAGTCTAAGAGATATTTTGGGGATTTTATTAAAAAAATATATTGAATTTTTATGTACATATAATGCCTACCACCTACCTCTCACTGAAATACATTCATCAGTAAAATGGACATAGATGGGAATGCATTAACCAAGTTTGAGTTATCTATGTCAGGCAGTCTATATGTACTCCATCAAGCAATTTTCAGAACATAAAGATCAAGACTAATGTCAAAAAAAATAACTTTGACTTAATCACAAAAGTATAATGCTATTTAGATACCAGCAAATGACAGAGAAACTGTGACTGAAGAAATTGCCTACATAATGAGCTCAAAATCTAACTGAATATCTGTGACAGGGAAAATGTTGTGAGTGTAGAAATACATAGGAACATCCACAAACTGAAAAGATAGAACATGGCATTCAGAAAATTTTAGTCCACTTTGAATGAGTGTCATTTAATGTGCATAACCTGAATTCACAACCCATAAACCAAATCAGGAATTATCAAGGGAAAACTTAATTCCTTAGATGAAAATCAAGCATCCTATGCTGCTTATGATTAGTCTTTCATAGTTCATACCACTTAAATAAATGAAAGGAAAGAATAAACTAGTGGCTGCTAATGAAGCATTCTGCAGTAATTTCCAAATTGACCAACAGAAAGCCAAAAGCATCAATTCAGTAGGAGTGTAAGACGAGAACAACAAATTAATTGGTTTTGACAAGCATAATTTTCCATCAAAGGTACTTACATTCCCTGCAACCCTGTGCAATTTCCCAATTCTGAAGGAATTGTCCCATAAAAGTTGTTGTTGTACAAAGCTCTACAAAACATCATACATTTTAAAACACATCAGAAATGGCACCTTACATTCTAATTCAGCAAACATGCAACCAACTACAAAGAAAAATAAGAAATCCTAACACATACAAAATTCTCAAGTGCTCTAGCTTCCCAATGTCAGGAGATATAGGTCCACTCAATTTGTGATTCTTCAAACTCCTGGAAGATAAGAAATTTAAAAAATAAAAATCATACAAATGCACAATTGTAAAATTCAACATGAAAAGAATTTATCATATTGTATCATTAAATACACTTCAAGTGCTATATATGTGTGTGCATGAATATGATTACGCACATACAAAATTACGCACATACAAAATTACAAAACATGTTAATCTCATAGGGCTTGTTTTCATGCAATTGAAAAATGAACCTTTTAAGTTTCTCAAACAGACTGATTAGAGCAGTTCCAACAAAAAAAAAAAAGGACCTGTTAAGAGTAACATATCAGTCTAAGAAGCACTAAACCAACAAAACAGAATTTTTACTTGTTCAGTTATTATCATATCAGAGTATAGGCACCTACAAGAGAATTATCCACACACCCAGGTATTGTCAAGGTGACAACTAATTACAACAGCACTCAACTTTCAGGTATCAACAACTAGAATGCCAACAAGCAGCGTATGTGCATCTGTTTAATTAATTTGTGACAAAAGAATAAGTATTATATGCTATAGGTACGATAGTGTAAGAGTCTTTCAGCCAAAACAAAGGATACTGCAGGCAATAGATGTCTTAAACTAGATTGTCACCACTCGGTTCATTAGTCTTTACTATTTTTTCACAAGACAAATGGTGCACCCATAAATACCCCAAAAATACTCAATAAAATAACTGACAAAAACAATTTTGAAGGCCAATAAAAATTTAACAAATAGAAGTGTTTTCTTGTCATCCTTCATTGTTTACACAAGCCCTTTAGCACAAAAAATTGTTTTAGCAACACATAGATGAGAAATATCTTGGGTCATTAAAACATAATGGCAAGAAACCCAATTATGTTGGAAACAAAAAGAACTTACAAATATATTACTCTCTTGGTCTTCTGATCACACGTCACGCCTCTCCAATTACATGGGTCAGGATCCTCAGGTCTCCATAGAGGAAGGATACCGTCTGAACTAACAATAGCATTCCTGAAGTTTAGAAGTGCCTCACCTACAAAAATAACAAAACGAACTCATTATTAAATATCACAAGTATATTTGAACATGTGCAACTCCACATCCTCACAAACATAAAGAAAAATTCATGATTTCTAAATATACTTCTTGCATAAACCACAGAATATTCAAGTGGCAATGAAATTTGGTAACAAGACACAAGATATTTTACATAGAGTATTAAAATCCTTATAAATGTCAAGATTGTGGGTGGGTTCAGCCCCAAATTTATGATTAACTCAGAGCAGAATATTAAGAGCAAAAATAAAATATCACATACCATCAGAATTAATAGCTCCAGTTTTGTTTAGAAGGATATAGATGAGTAGAATGTAAAAAAGCCAAGGTCCTTGACATGTCCTCAGATGGATGGCCATAATGGCACTGGTCAATCATAATACAGCTGCTACAAATCATCTGATAGACCAAACTCCAAAATGCTTCCTTTGTAACATACTACTAACTAGTTGATGATACCATAGGGCAGCAGCCACAAACAAAGAAAATGCTTTCCTGTGGGAAAACAAAAAACTTATTTAATATTTAAAAATATAATTTTTTTTTTTTCAAAAAAAAAAAAATATATATATATATATATATATATATATATATATATATATTTTAAATTCTATGGAAATAACAAGAATTTAAAAAAAAAAAATCCTAGAAATTACGCCAATGCTTAACCACATTTACTACTAATAATCAGCACAAAAAAAAATTTTAAAAAAAAAGCGAATCTGCAGAATTCAAAAATACACTAGAATTTCAACGATTATAAGCAAATAAGCTCCAAATCGAAAGAAAAAGTACCTGATTTTCTGACTTTTTTTTCAGCTAAATTAAAATGGAGAAAAATTGAAGAATTAAGAACAGACACAGACACACATACACACCTTAGATTCGATCTGTGAAGAAGAATGAAAGGTAGTGAGCTGTAAAGTGACACCGAACACAAGAAAACAAAATAAAAACCACAATCTCTCCTCTTATTTTCTTTTATTTTTTATTTTTTTTTCTTTTTTCTTTTTATTTTTTTTATTTTCTTTGTAAGAGTGACTGAGTCCGTGTGTCCGTGTTAATGTCTTTGTGAGTGGAATAGATGCTTGGAATTAAAAGGGCATCACCTCAACCAATCACAGGACTGTGCCTTCACACGTGTGACGTAGACATTCCATGCGTGCTAACCGACGCTTCTGTGCTGCCTTCTTACTGGCATTCATTCATTCATTATATTAATCATTTTAAATATACTAAATTACCCCTCGTTTTTCTCCTATATATCCATTATACCATTTCTCATGTTTCTCTCTCTATCTGCTCCTTAAATCATCTTGTCCTAGAGAATATCATGTCAATATCTATATATATAAACAATAAAAGCGGACCCGAAATTCACTGTTTATGTGAACAGTAAGTTAAACAGTATTTTCCAATTGATTTTGCGGAGTATTTTACCGAGGTGCCCCTGCATTATCCCTTAGTCCCTTTACAAAACGGCGTCGTTCTAAGGCCAGAGGGGTCAATTACGTTATTTAACTTTTCTGCCTTTCGTAATGAATTGTTATATTATAGACCTGATTTCACCATGAATGGTGGAACCAGACCCCGCACACACACACATAGTTTTAATTTAGTTGAGTTTTTTTTTTTTATTAATTTTTTTCCTTCACACTCACAATTGGTCTCCACATTTTTTATTGACAGCTATATTTTATAATTTTAGAATTTTATTTGCTCAAAAAAATTTTCATTTTGTATTTCATTTATATTTATATTTATATTCTTTTATTTTATTTTATTCTTTTAAAAAATATATTTATATTTTGTGTTAATCATTTATATTTTTATTAATTTATTATAATTTTGTTTGGTATAGTAATTTATTTAATCTTT
>CATKHJ010379482.1:0-11407 GCA_949750685.1 Vernicia montana | reverse complement strand
GGAACTAGGTTTTCAGTTTATTTTAATTAGTTTGGCAAGTTTAATATAAAATGGCTTAAAATTGATTTCATGAACAGTTTATAATGCATGAACAATTATATAATGCATGAATCATTAAATAATAAAATAAGGTAAAGAAAGTATTAAAAGGCAAAATAAAGAAAGCTAAAAAGTAATTAAATTTACAATTTGAATCAAATTAGGGGATACTTTCTCTAGCTCTTATGGGATTCTAGGGAAGTCACACATTCCCCAAACTAAATAAATAAAACAAAGAAACAAAAGAAAACACAAAACCTAAACTATGTTAAGAAGGTGAAAGAGGAGAAAAGTTTATTGTAATTGGATTTGATGCTTTAGACAAGCATGCCTACATATCCCTTCGAATGGGAATCAAAATCTGCATAGTTCGCCCTTCTTACGAATGAGGGTTTGTTTAATCTTAACATTTTATCATGTTTCAAATTGATTGATTAAAAGGTGAGTTGATTAATTGATTAAACAAACAAAATTGTTTACCAAGTTGTTAATTATACCATATTCTAATTAACAAACAAATGCAAGTTGATTATCAAGTTAATTAAATCAGGTTCTAATTAACATGCATTTTCTAAAGTGATTAACTAAAGAAAAGAAAGGGATTGAAAGAAGAAATAGAGCATACAAAGAAAAAGGGAAAATAAAAAAATAAAAAAATAAAAAAATTAATTAAAAGAAATGGATGAAAGATAAGGAGACATGCAAAGAAACCTTAGGGAAAATAACACTAAGGCAAATAAAGCAATATAAAGAATAAAAATAAAATAAAACCAAAGGAAACAAAACAAAACAATATGATAAATAAACAAATAAAAGAAAAATAAATAAAAATAAATACCTTAGAATGGGGGAGACTTGTCTCGGTCGGTGACGGACTTGCCTTGAACGACGGGCGGCGGGAAGCTTGCCTCGGACAGTGAAAAACTTTTGACTTGATGAGGTGGCTCGGGAAGTCGCAACCCAATTCTTACTTTGCAAAGCAAGGAGCAATAGCAAAGCAAAGAAAAATAAACTTTAAAACTAAAATGTTCATTTCTTTCGGACCAAACTTAAAGACTGTTTGCTTTGAGATCAGAAGGTTGATTAAGCAAGTTCCATGATGTTAAGATGTCCAGAATAATAGTAAGAGGTCCCCTATATATAGAGTGAAGGCTGGGGGGAAGTTTCATGAAGTTTCGATGTGGGATAAAGGAAAAAAAGAGGAAAAACACAGGAAAAAAAAGCGAAAAAAGGGGGCCCGCTACTGTAGGGCCTACGTGCGGCAACCACAGGGCTTCCTGCGGCAGTGCCACAAGCAAGTCCTTTTTTTATTATTATTATTAATTTTGGTGGTGCAAAAATAAGGGTTCACAGTTGCCCCCTCATCAAAATTGTCTTGTCTGTAAGGCGATTTTGATGATAGTGAACCTAGAGAAAGGGATGGAAAAAGGAGCCAAAATGATGTCTAAGTCAGTGTTTGGACATGTTTGAGTGGGTAAAATGATGAAGGAAGATGGTAAATGAACCAAAGGGATGTCTAAATCAGGATTTGGACATGTTTGGGTGACAAAGATGATTGAATCTGTGGAGTATGGCAAAAAGAACCACATGGATGTTTAGGTTATTATTTCTGGAAGTTGATTGATAAATGAAAGCTGAAAAAGAAATAGAGAGAAATCTAGGTCAGTGGCAAGATATTTTCTGGGTGAAAAATGAGATTTACTTGGATAAAAAGCGGGGAAAAGAACCAGAAGGATGTCTAGATTAGACATGTCTGGGTGAAAGATGGGACTGATTTGGATAAAAGGCGGGGAAATGAATCAGATGGATGTCTAGGTTTAGACATGTCTGGGTGAAGGATGGGATTGAATTGGATAAAAGACGGGAAAATGAATCAGATGGATGTCTAGGTTTAGACATGTTTGGGTGAAGGATTTTGATTTTAAGCTAAGTGAGGATGGAAAAGGGAACCAAATTAACGCCTAATTGAGAATTTAGACGTTTATGGGTGGAGGATGATAAAGAAATGGAAAAGGAACTATATGGATGTCTAGGTGATCATTGCTAGACATTTATGGGTAGAAATGATTGATAAAAGAAGCTTACTCCTGGTATCTGTCACATCCCACCTCAGGCGACGTGACAGTCCTAAGGCATGGGTAACCATAAAGACACCAACAACCCGTAGAACCCCATTACCCGATATTACAATAAAATTAATACCATTAATTTCAGTGATCATCAATAATAAATTTCAATTCGACAGCATAACAACTGCAACTATAACAATACCCCAGGTTCACAACCTGCATTAAAGAAACACTTCCAATAACACACTACTATAGCCTTAACTACATGTAGCTCAATGCAAATCTTCCCAATACTCAATCATTAAACACATCACATTGTATCAACTATCAATTTCTGTATCCATGTTAATATGTGATATTACAATTTCTAAATCATATAGAAAATTCAATTTAACCAATCAATCCAATACTAAACCATTTTAGTCCATGGAGCTCTAAATGATTGACCTAGACAGTAATATGTAATCCTCTTACATTCAGCGAAGTAATCTCAAGTGAAAATAAATACTTGAGATTCACTTGCTGAGTCTGCTATTGCATCTAAAATAAAACACTGTAGGGGTGTGAGAGAAGCTCAGTGAATACTTTATAATAAATAAGAAACAATGTATAAATATAAGTTCAATAATAAAATTATTAGGATTTCAATATAACGATATAAAAGAATAAATTTCAGATATTCAATAACAGTTGGTTTAATATTCAGGTTCTAATGAAATAGTAGAGAAGAAACAATTTTTCCAATGATTAATAGCTATTGAGATTCGATAACAGAATATCAATATAATAGTATAGAAGACACAGTCGGGGTTCAATAACGATGGACAATAACGGTCAGGATTCGATAACAATGATCAATAATAATTAGGGTTCAATAACACTGATCAATGACAATCGAATTTCAATAACAATGGTCAATATGATCATTGACAATCGGGATGCAATAACAGTGATCAATAACAATGGTCATTGATAGTTAGGATTCAATAATAGTGGTCAATAACAGTTGGGATTCATTAATAACATTTTAGCAGAAATCACAGTCTTGGAAGCGGCGTGCTTCCCAATGTAAACACTGGAGTAGCGGCTATTGCCTTGCTCACTCATATCAGTAAACAGTGGAGTAGCAGCTATTGCTTTGCTCACTCATATCATTATAAAGCGTAAGACTGATCAAGTCTCACGGCTAGGACCTCCCCTCCTAGTTGAGGCGGATACAATCACCCTATCTGCAGGCTTTTCCGTGTGCATACAATCTGATGTATAACCCACATCAATCGGGAATTTCTGCTTTCAATAATACAGTAAGATCACTTTGGATCCAATATATAAGCTTTTCAATATTTTGAATCAACAGTGTATAATGATGAATCATATAAGCTTCAATACAAGATAAATAGTATACTCTAACAAATCACATAGGATTCAGTGAAAAATGATCAATTGAAGGAGTAAAGGAATTTTATACATGGATCAATTGGTTACTTAAAGGAACATGACTGTGAGAACAATTTATCGATAAAGATATGCTAAATTTTCAAATGAGAACCATTAGTTCAGGAAAGGATTTATTTCAGTGAAAAGATCGATATATGGAAGGTAAACACTTTTACAGTGTTTAAATGAAGTATAGTTTAGTATTTGCAGTCAAATGGTCATAATAAGCCAAAGGTCTCAATGAAAGAATTTAATAACAAAAATTAGGCCGAAGGCCTCATTGAAAAGAATTTAATTTAAATAATTATTTCATTTAAGAAATGTAAGGTTTACAAGGTACTCACCTTGATCTTCTTAGCTCCTAATGTGAACTCTTAATATATTCGGTAGTGACGCTACTCAATCTCCAAAGCATATATCTCTCTTTAGGTTCTACATTGAACCATATCCTTTATACCATTTAACTAAAAATTATTAATTACCTTATCAATTTGATTATCTAATGATAACTCTAATATTCTTATCTAATATCAATGCAAATCATTATACTCCGTAATATATACATATGTATTTATAACAATTCAATATATTTTCACAGTAAATTCATATTGAATAATTATATTCAATTCAGTATTTATTATTCTTATTAATCATTTATTCATTGTTTCCATATATAGATAATTTATTAAGTCACAATTGTTAACTTTGTCACATTATATTTAAATTCACTGTCTAGTTATATTGCTAGACCTTGTTACCTTGTTTTGCCATTTCTCAAGATTTACTGATCCAAATGAGTTGATTTTTTTTATTTCAAACTAGACATATACATTTCCAACATATCCAAAATTGTACTTAAAATTCAATTCATAGCAAACTTGGCAACCATTTTAATTCAATTATATTTCTGTTACAAAGCTGACCGACCATGTCACACTGTTTTGAGTATAACTCAATATTTATATTTCTAACTGAAATTTCCTTTTACTTTAAAGTACTATAGACATTAAGGAACATTTCTTATGTTTTGAGTTTAACCCAGTTCCATCTTTAACATCCTCAAATCAGAAGCTTTAATTCAATTTATAAGTTGAATCCAATTACAGAGTCAGTTACTTAATAGGCTATATTTCTCACATTTTACTTTGAATCTTATCAAATAATTTTATGGATCAATTCTAAACATATCAATGATCATTTCACTAGTTTTTAGTTTCTTCTAATTCTGTCTCTAACATCCTCATTTCGGAGGATATATTCCCAGATTTGCTAACTGTGTTAGATTACATAATTCACTAGATCTTATCACCTTCCTTTGACTGTATCTCAATAATTACAAATCCAATTAAGAATTACTTTTATAGGGTATTATAAACATGTAAATTAGCATTTTTTATATTTTATTCTTGGTCTAATTCAATCTCTAAGGCCATCAATTGTACTTCACAATTTCGGTTCACTCAATTCTAGGATGAACAATAACAGTTCTAGTTCAAGTGACATTTCTATCTACACACTTAGAATCTTTAAAATTTCTTTTACCAGTGTATACTAGAGATATTTATTTACAATTTTCATGTTTTACACTTCTTCAAATTCGGTCTCTAAATTGACAGTATGGGTGTTCAAAAATTTTGCTCATTTCAAAACTTAGGTTTCTCAATTCAAGTTCAATAACCAAATCAAGCTCCCGCTTGCAATTTAAATCCAATCAACTCTTCAATTCCTACTCTCCATCATCTCAATTATAAATAAATTTAAACCAACAAAACTTTCTCCTTCCCCACACACCATAGGCCAAACCATCATCCAAGGAAAGAAGAAGAAATTGCAAACCAAGCAACCAACATACTCCTAATCATGCTAAAATTGAAAATCAAGCTTGGTTATAGGATTTACCTTAGAAGTTCTTGAATTCTTGATGGTGGACTAGTGGTGGCTGAATGGTCTAGGTGAAGAGATTTTGCTATCTTCAATTTTTTAGTTTAGATGATGAAAAATGAGTTAGAAATAAGAAAACTCTAGATTTATATCCTAGTCATTAACAATAGATGGTGGGGATTAACTTGCTTTGATCAAATGGCTAATAATTTAACTCAATTTTGAATTTACACAATTCATTTATATTTAGATAAATATGACCATACTTTTGCCAATAGAAAATTTCCATGAAATTTCCTTAATTATATGTTAATTTTGACTAATTGAATTGTGGGGTCCATTTCCATTCATCTAATTTGACTAATTCTTTTCCATATAATTTCAAGTAAATTTTCCCATTAAACTACCATAATGGGCCGGCCATGCTACTACATAGTTGGGCTTTCCACTTGCTTCACATGTTCATTTTCATTGACTTGCCATTTCGATAGTTTTTGCGAAATGACCGTTTTACCCTTCTTTTTCACTGTACATTGTTGTAACCGATATCGATGCATTTCATTATCTTTATTTCATTAATCATATTCATAATATTTTTATGAGTATACATGTACTCTAATATCACAATGATAGAAGTAATTTAAAGAAAAATTTTATTTGCATTTAATCGGATCTCGTTTGAGTTCCTATTAATCTCGTTATCTCAATAACCATTCAATTTGTCTTCCAATGGCATTGCTGTTAATACTAGGTATTGACGGAGTCTAGGATATTACATTCGACCCCCCTTAAGAAAATTCATCCTCGAATTTCCCATAACTAATTCAGTGCATTATCCCAATGTTATTTCTTATCTTTCTGCTTTTGTCATTAATTTGATCAGATTATTACTTTCTGTTGTAATCGTTTCAATATTTACAATAGATCCGTCTCATATGTCTCTGATATTGATAAAAGGAAACAATAAATTAGTTTACCTTATATCATTCTACTATGTATGCTTTGATATCGTATGAATATTTATCTATATGATCCAATTATAATCCATGTATTGCATAGTGCTAAACATTGACTTTTATTCCATCAATTAGAAAGTAGCATTTTCTTTCGCTACAATGTTTCAACTATGATCATAAATAAAATCAATCTTCATTAATTCCTTGTTTCAGTTACTTTGA
This sequence comes from Vernicia montana, assembly GCA_949750685.1. Taxonomy (NCBI): domain Eukaryota; kingdom Viridiplantae; phylum Streptophyta; class Magnoliopsida; order Malpighiales; family Euphorbiaceae; genus Vernicia; species Vernicia montana. Next base: position 4,803 of record CATKHJ010379482.1, on the reverse strand, counting down.
GATCATTCATATCCTTTTGTAGCATAATTCTGTCAAGATGTGAACAGTTCCTTCAATGTACCCATTGTTTCACCGTTTACCTATCAAGGTAACTATTACTATCATGTCTATTCAATCATTTTCTAGCACAGTTCAATCCTTCAATTAATGATATGATTTCTCAAGTCTTTATTTATAAATGCATTTTGTTAGGGTTTATCATTTTTGAGCACTTTAAGTGTGGAAAGAATAAGGTAATTCCGTGTAAACCATAGCTTCTTAAAGAAGCAAATGCATTTCAATGATGTGTAAACTATTACAGATGTGGCCTCGTTAACATCCAATAATTCATTACCAACCATCTCTCTTGAAATTGATTCTCTTTTTCTTTTTGATTTACAATACTTCAGTTGATTTATCCTGATATCACAATAGATAATCTTTATTTAAACTTATTCACTAATGAACTTTCTTATAATATAACTTTTATTTTTACCGTTATAATAATGATGAGGAGACCATATAGTTTCCCTCAATCATCGTATCTTATTCAACTCTTACTTTAGCTTATAAGTCTGTTGTTTCGCAATCTCTTCACAATTGTCTAACCAATCTTTTCCGTACTCTTATTATGCGTAGGTTGTTTCAATTGACACAATGTATAGGCGTACATCATTATATATAGTCACAATGTTCACTCCCATTACAATGAGATGTATCAGCTTTCAATCGTTTCCTTTCTCTAGAGTACATATAAGAATTAATACACTCTGTCATCATTCATAGCACAAATCCATTTTGTATGATATTCGTATTTTAGTGAAATAACATTTCACTCAATTTTTCCCCACATTAATCTCAATTATGTCACATTTTGTTCTTTCTCCATGTTCAACTTCTCTAAAGTCAATTTCGAATACATTCAAGCTTTCTTACTCATCTCAATTCCTTTCTTTTTCACATCTTTTCCAAAATTATTTTCGCTCCATTGTTTACTCTTTGACCATTGCAAAATTTGTAATTATTCATATATATTTTTTTCTTATCTTTTCTGTTATAAATCACTATCTCGTTCAGTTCCTTATATCCTTGTACATCAGTAATCCATTTTAACTTTCTTCAATTTCTTTTCTCTTTAACTATTTACAATTTCGATGTCCATTTTCTCAAGTCAATTTCATCCATTCCATTGGTTTCACTATCATAACTTCTCTTTTACTTATTCTCATTTCAGTCTCATCTTTATCAGTTACATTTTTTTTCAACCTTGCATATGTTCCATTGCTTGATAATTTCACTATCCTTACAGCTCTCTGTACAATACTATATTTCACACTCTTCACTTCAGCATTTACAGTTCCGTTTAGTCGATATTTCATTTACCTATCTTGGTCACATTCAGTATGTATCACTTTCTATAACATTTGTTCTATTCCATGTCTTATTATCTTTCTTTACATAGGATCTCTCAGTAGAATATCTTCAGTTTAATCAATAAAACTCCATTACTATTTCACTTATACACATTTCTTTGATCATTTATGTTGTTATAACTTGTATACATTTATCTTTACTTCTCCCATTCCTCTAAGACTTTAATCAAGTCTAGCAAGAGGTATTCATGTTTTCCTTTACCCATTTTTATTATCACATTATAAGCAGTTCCACATATTTCTCTAAAGACAGTGCAATATTCATTAGTTATTGATCATTCCTTATTGACAATACTAATCAAAATTTTCTTTTTCTTTCAATTCAAATGAAATATCTATGTAGATAGCAGAAAAATGTCTGCTTTCCTCCGTGCGATTAACATTGCCGGGAAGTCCATAGTAGCTGGCATATAATGCCTTCCTCTTCTCACTTGTCAATCCTTATTGTGATTTATATCATTTTCGTTTCATTGCATCTATATTTTCACTTGCTTTTGGTTTCTTTTCTAGTCTGCCGCCTAAACATAGATGACTTTAACAATTGATCAATTATTAACCAATGTTAAGTTTTACACTTTTATCACTATGATATAATTTGCTTAGGATGTCTTTACCCTAAGCAATACATATGTTCTCATATGAACAAACATTTTATGCATCATTATCAGTATTTGCATTCTATAAGTTTTTCACAGTCAATCAATATTTTAATATCTTTATCAATGTTTACATATGATCATTACAGGGAATTTCAGTTTAACAATATAAATTATTTTTCACTATTCCAGGAGCGATCTCTAGGGGACTAACCTCTTTTTCACATTTAGCACTTTACTTTTATATCACAGTTTAGCACGATTATATCATTCAGAGTATGCTTAATGTGTCATTTATATCAGTATTACAATAGTGTATGTATACACATACCAATATATATATCATTCCAGATGAAGAGAAGTTAATCATATATGGATAACGTGGAACTATCTTAATGATGGACAATAATTGACAATCAGGAATCCTATGCTTCATGGTTTCACTTATATACTACAACTCCGTATCATTTATTAGTATATACTAGACTTACACTTTTGCTCTGATACCACCTTTGTCACATCCCACCTCAGGCGACGTGATGGTCCTAGGGCATGAGTAACCATAAAGCACCAACAATCTGTAGAACCCCATTACCCGATATTACAATAAAATTAATACCATTAATTTCAGTGATCATCAATAATAAATTTCAATTCGACAGCATAACAACTGCAACTATAACAATACCCCAGGTTCACAACCTCTATTAAAGAAACACTTCCAATAACATACTTCTATAGCCTTAACTACATGTAGCTCAATGCAAATCTTCCCAATACTCAATCATCACTAAACACATCACATTGTATCAACTATCAATTTATGTATCCATGTTAATATATGATATTACAATTTCTAAATCATATAGAAAATTCAATTTAACCAATCAATCCAATACTAAACCATTTTAGTCCATAGAGCTCTAAATGATTGACTCAGATAGTAATCTGTAATCCTCTTACATTCAGCGAAGTAATCTCAAGTGGAGATAAATACTTGAGATTCACTTGCTGAGTCTGCTACTGCATCTAAAATAAAACACTGTAGGGGTGTGAGAGAAGCTCAGTGAGTACTTTATAATAAATAAGAAACATTATATAAATATAAGTTCAATAATAAAATTATTAGGATTTCAATATAACGGTATAAAAGAATAAATTTCAGATATTCAATAACAATTGGTTTAATATTCAGGTTCTAATGAAATAGTAGAGAAGAACAATTTTTCCAATGATTAATAGCTATTGAGATTCGATAACAGAATATCAGTATAACAGTATAGAAGACACATTCGGGGTTCAATAACAATGGACAATAACGTTCAGGATTTGATAACTATGATCAATAACAATTAGGATTCAATAATACTGATCAATGACAATTAGATTTCAATAACAATGGTCAATACGATCATTGACAGTCAGGATGCAACAACAGTGATCAATAACAATAACAATGGTCATTGATAGTTAGGATTCGATAATAGTGGTCAATAACAGTTGGGATTCATTAATAACATTTTAGTAGAAATCACAGTTTTGAAAGCGGCGTGCTTCCCAATGTAAACAGTGGAGTGGCGGCTATTGTCTTGCTCACTCATATCAGTAAACAGTGGAGTGGAAGCTATTGTTTTGCTCAATCATATCAGTATAAAGCGTAAGACTGATCAGGTCTCACGGCTAGGACCTCCCCTCCTAGCTGAGGTGGATACGCTCACCCTATCCGCAAGCTTTCCCGTGTGCACACAATCTAATGTATAACCCACATCAGTCGGGGATTTCTGCTTTCAGTAATACATTAAGATCACTTTGGATCCAATATATAAGCTTTTCAATATTTTGAATCAATAGTGTATAATGATGAATCATATAAGCTTCAATACAAGATAAACAGTATACTCTAACAAATCACATAGGATTCAATGAAACATGATCAATTGAAGGAGTAAAGGAATTTTATACATGGATCAATTGTTTACTTAAAAGAACATGACTGTGAAAATAGTTTATCGATAAAGATATGCTAAATTTTCAAATGAGAACCATTGTGAACCTTGAATTTCGCACCGTCTAAACCTTCGGGCATGCGAATAAGTCTCGGAAGCTGAAACGGGCAAGAAAGGATCGAAGGATCGGAAGAATCGACCTCGGGTCAGTATGTGTGACCGCACAGGCCACCCCAAGAACCGCACAGGCCCTGTGCGGTTCCGCACAGGGCATGTGTGGTCCCATACCCTTATGTACGGTTCTTCCCCATTCTGTATGGTCCCCTGTCTGTCTGTGTGGTCCAAAAAGTTGCATTGCGGTCCCAGAGTGGCTCTATGCTGTTTTGGCGTTTCAGGTCCGTTTTCCCACATTGGAAAATGTAAAAAACTCTCCTAGCCTCCCTACCTATATAAACCCCCCTTTCCAACTCATTTTAACACACACCTCTTGCTAAATCAAATCAATTGATCAAAAGCAAGCAGTTTTTTTTAAGGCTTGGTTCAAAAGAACTGCCTTTCTAGTTTAAAGTTTTCTTTCTGTTTTGGGTGGTCGTTTCGCGGTTCCTCCCCTCAAATCAGTTCGAGGGAGTCCTAAAAGTGCCGTCCTAGTAGACGTTCGAAGGCTGTTGTTCTGCCAAGTCAAAGTGAAATTGCGATCCGGTTGTCCACTCCGTCCATACGTCCCCAAGCCTCGTCTTCGAAAGGTATTAGCTTCTTTCCTTTTCTTTTATTTATTTATTTTTGAATTTTGTGTTGCTTTCTTTTTTGTTTTGTTTGCTTTTATTTTTAGCTTAGTTTCTTTTATATTGC
>CATKHJ010379414.1:0-15073 GCA_949750685.1 Vernicia montana | reverse complement strand
AACAACCCTATAAATAAAAATAAGAATATGTATAAAAGTAATGCTTTTGCAATTTTATTATTATTATCATTATTTTTTTGAAACGTGAATTATTAATTTAATTTAATGATGCCTATATTATAATCTAAAAGGTTATAAGTTTAAATTTGAATATATCATTAGAAAAAATATATAATTATCAAGTCAAAAGGTGTATTTAAAATTTTAGAGCAAATTATTATTTCATTTATGATATTTGACCTAATTAATTAAGTTATTCCTTTTTTTTTAAAAAAATTAACTAAATAATCTCTTAATTTTTAATTTCGTCAACTAAGTAGTCATTTTATTAATTTTTACTGTTAAAAACATATAAAAATATAAAAATACTTCTCATTTTCTCTTCAAATTTTATCATCTGCCATAAATTTTCCCTTAATTATTTTCCTCATTTCCCCTTAATTATTTTCATCATTTTCCCTTAATGGACAAATCTTATTGAAGTAATTATTAATTCTGTCACCATTTGTACTTCTCTAACAACAAAGCGAATACCCACATTGTCCATTATTAACATAATAATTCCCAAACTCTTTGTTTCTCATATGAAACCAAAAAATAAAAATAAAAATAAAAACCAAGAAATGAAAAACAAAAACCCACCTGGACATTCACATAAATTTTGCTAAAAACACCAAAGACCAAGTAAATGGGTTACAATTTCACAATTACATTGAAGAGAGATACAACTAGGAAATTGGTTTAGTTTTCTAAAATGCATAAAACCCAATTGATTGTTGCTATTTGTTTCCAATCTTGGACGGTTCTTGAAGGTTTTAAATACTGTAAAAGAACTAATTAAAAAGAAAAGAAGGAGAAAATGTGTGCAAACGGTGGTATAAAGAATGTAAGAGTAGCATGATTATTAGCCAAAAATGGCATAATCTGAGTGAGTAATGACAAGATAAAACTTAAAAAGCATGTAATAGCAAAAAAAAAAAAAAAAAAAAAAGGAAGGGTTTTAGGAAGGTTGCAGGTGATGATGATGATAATGGTTATTTGGTGAGTGGTGAGAGATACTAGAGAAAAAGATAAAGAAGTGGTGAGCGGTGGTTTTAGGCTTTTAGCGCGCGAGAAGAGAGAGAGAGAGATATGGTATTGTATTGTATGTAACAAAAAATTATTATTATTTTTTAAATTTTTAACAGAAAAATATAAAAAATATATATATACAAAATGATTAAATAATATAACAATACGAGAATATTAGATATTTTATTTAGTTTTTTAAAAAGTAATAACGTATTAATTAATTAGATCAAATTTCAGAATTAGAATAATAATTTATCCAAAATTTTAAATCAAGAGATTGTTGATATTTATTTGAGAGGATTTTTTTTTCATTTCCGTAAATTAAGAATGTGGTTAAATTAAATATTGATTATAAGTATTTTAGTACAAGTCAATGAACACTATAGATTTTTTTTTTTTTTTTTCTAGTGTGTGTTAATCTTTAGGTTACAAAAGGACAAAAACATGAATTACAGAGTGCTAAATTGAAAAGAAAACTAAAGAAGTGTATATTATGCTTGATCTGAGCATAGAATAAAAAATTTGCATAAATAAAAAAATAACAATGCACTTTCATGTACAGAACTTCCAAAAACTCAAAACGCACTTTTCTTACAAATAAGACGGTGACTGAGACGAAGCTTCTGATAAATTTTTAATATAAAGAAACAAAGATAGTTGCTTTTTCATATTTTCACCATACTTCTGCTTTTTTTAAAGCTCTTTCGCACTTCTCAATCGAATTCACCTCCACCACCAAATCCACCCAATGCTTTCCCTTTCTCCTCCTTCCTCCACCAAAACCCAGATCTAGTTTATCCCCTCAGCCTTTCGCCGTCCTAAATTTCAAATCTTTACCCTCTAACTTCCTGATTCGAAAACCCTAATTCTTTGCAAATCCAAATTTATCATCTAATACCATAATTCAATCAAATACAATCATCAGAATTTCGATATTTATTTTACTTGTTGATGGGCACAATTAGAGCTAGCACCGCAGACCTCTGCAAACCCACATCAACCTCTTCTTCTTCCTCTTCCTCCCATTTACCAACCACCACATCTACCTCCTTCACCGAGACGATAAATGGGTCCCACGAGTTCAAAATCGGTGGCTACTCTCTATCCAAGGGCATGGGAATCGGCAAATATATATCATCAGATACATTCATCATTGGTGGGTACGCGTGGGCAATCTACTTTTACCCTGATGGCAAAAGCCCTGAAGATAATGCCACCTATGTTTCCTTATTCATAGCCCTCGCTAGCGAGGGCACCGATGTGAGGGCATTGTTTGAGCTCTCACTCATGGATCAGAGTGGGAAAGAAAATCATAAGGTTCATAGCCATTTCGGAAGAGCTCTTGAGAGTGGGCCTTACACGCTAAAATATCGCGGCAGTATGTGGTCAGTTTTTGAGATTCTGAAAGCATTTTTGTTGTTCTTGATAATAGGATTTTATTTTTGTAAGCTACAAATTTGCCTTCTTTATATATATATATATATATATTAATGTTTGTATGTTAAAGTAGCTAACTTCATAGTAATTTTTGATGGGTTTTGTTTTTCACGCTTACATACGAATTGGGACAAGCAGATTTTCTTGTTAGGCTGGTGCATAACATATTTCTCAAATTTTATGAACCTACTATATATAAAACACATTTTTAGATGTTAAAAAAAAACAGTTTTAAAGTGTTAACTATTTTGAAATTTTTATGATTAAAACATGTCAAATTCACTTTAAAAATTATATTTTTTCTTAACAGCTTTGTCAAACAGCAATGCCAAACAAACAAGTAAATTCATTGTCTTGAGTTATCAAAAAATTATTTATACTCTATTCTACAAATAAAAATAATATATTTTACCATTACAAACATGATTTATTCCTAAAAACATATTATAAATTTATGACCTAATATGTTCTTCAATGCAAAGTGCACATAAAATATTACACTTAATACACAAAGAGCTGACCTTTACCATTTAACTTTATAAAATTGGTGAGAAAATTCAGGATTGAATGAAAGCTCCCCAATTTTTTACTTCGATAAGAATTGTGATCCTGCTTTGTTGTATGGAGATATTAAACTATTTGACTGGACTCTGGAGCAATGTTTGAAGACATTTTGTGGAACCAAACATTTTCCCCCTCAAAAGAAATTTGTTTGTCATCTGGCATAAACCATGTAGTGTTCTTGATATGTTTTCAATAGCTTCATAATGATTTTGTAGTAGTGGATGATAATCACAGTTGAACAACTTCTACTGTTGGATGTTGCAGGGGTTATAAACGATTTTTTAAAAGAACTCAGCTAGAGACGTCAGACTATCTCAAAGATGATACCCTGGTAATTCGCTGTTGTGTTGGTGTAGTCAAGTCCCACACAGAGGGACCCAAGACCTATACCATTGTGGTACCACCTTCTGATATTGGTCAGAATTTTGGAAAGCTTTTAGAAAGTGGAAAGGGAATTGATGTAAATTTTGAAGTTGATGGGGAACTGTTTTCTGCACACAAATTGGTTCTAGCAGCACGCTCACCTGTATTTAGGGCACAACTTTTTGGTCCGATGAGGGACCAAAACACTAGATGCATAGAAGTTGAAGACATAGAAGCCCCAGTTTTTAAGGTTCTCTCTCACTCTCTCTCTCATATGCACGCTAGTTTGCTTCAAAAACCAGTCATACATGTTTTTTGCTCACAGTTTATGATTTACAATTACCATCAAATAATGGTTTTCCAAATAAGGAATGTATTTTCACAGAACACAACTGTTAGACTTGATATCTTGGCCGTAGAAGCCTTTGATTCTTGTTTGCTATTACATGTCCCTTTTTTTCTTCTTTTGTGGACAAATTGCTGCATGGTGAATGCTATTGTATTAGCACTTCTGTTAGGTCTGATGGCATTTTAGATGGTTCATTTGAATCATTTCTGAAGGGTTATGACTGTAAGTAACATGAGTGGCTAGTAACTGTTAGTTGAGAAGCAAGAAGAATCAGTCTATTATCCATGTGCTTTTTGATCTTTGTTGTGTATGTATTTATTCTTTTGTGCTTGATATTTTATTGCACCATGTTTAGTTGTTAATTGTAAAATGCATCTGGTTGTATATGGGTTTTGGGCTTTAAAAATGGATCCTATTAACAATTAGTTGCTAAAATTGTTGAATCTGTTTCTTATGTTTCTCTCATTGCTTCTCAATGCATGGTGATTCAGTCTCTTTTCCTTGCCATTTTCTTTTCAAATAAATAATTCTGAAACAGCATAAAGAGTTAAATTCTGAAATGCAAGCTCCTCTATGGGGGTATTACAGGAGATATATTGCTGTGTACTGCTAGTTTTCATTGCTGGCCTTTTAGATTGTGAGCGTGAAATTTATGTCCATGCCGTACAGTGAATGTGTTTGGTTTATGCCTATTGCATTTAGATAATTTGTTTGTGGATCATAGCAAGCAGTTGGTTATATTCTATGTTATATTTGACTCTAATATTCAAGTATTGTGTGCTCTGTGCTTTATGATTATGTGTCAATTATGAGATTGTTATGTTCCCTGATAATGGTAAGATTCATAGGAAGAGGTAGCTCCAATGGTTAGTTGCCTTTGTTAGATGAGTAATTGTGGTGCCATACAGGATGATGTGGTGTCATACACGAATGTACATCTGGATCCGTCTCCTAAGGGCTGTTCCTGTACACAAATTTTACTCATCCAGCTAAGGTTTATTATTCTTGCTTTTCTTCCTGATTGCCCCCACTTTATATGTATTTAGTCCATAACTTGTCCAGTTGGTAGCATTGTTATTTTGTAGCAGCTATGAGAATGCACTTATGTTATTTTAACTTTTCTTTATGATTTCTGCAGCAATGATCTGGCTAAATAGATGAATTCATAAAATTGGCCTTGGATAAGTACAGTGTACTGTCCTCATTCTTTGTAACAAAAATACTGATCATTTCAATTGAATTTAGCTTTAATCTGTCTCGACATTTGATGGAACTTTTTATTTTTAGATTTTCTCAAGCATGCATTGTGGCGGATGAAATGGAATGGAGCAAGTCTTGTTATTGTTAAATTTCAGTCAAATACGTGATATAATGCCTCCAATGACCTTTGGTGAAAATGGAAATGGACCAAAGAAAGGAGCTGACTTTGTCAGGGGAGGTTAAGGAATGAAACTCCATTGTACTTCCCTTTTGCCCTGCCATGCATCGTTGTATCACCATTTTTTTCACTAAGGATATTGCCTTATAAGTTGACATTAGGGATTTTCTGTTTAATGTGATTACAGTGTCTGAGAATTAAATTCACAACTGCAAGATTTTGAGCGCACTACAATCCATGATTGCTTGGTGAACAAGTGAGTTTCCAGAAATATAACTTGTTCTTTCTTTCATTGATTGGCTATTTGCAGGCATTACTCCATTTTATTTACTGGGATGCCCTACCAGACATGGAAGAGCTTGTTGGCCTGAATTCTAAATGGGCTTCTACACTGATGGCTCAGCATCTGCTTGCAGCAGCAGACCGTTATGCGCTTGAGAGGCTGAGACTGCTCTGTGAGGCTAAACTGTGTGAAGATATTGCCATAAACACGGTTGCAACAACACTTGCCTTGGCAGAGCAGCATCAGTGTCTCCAACTAAAAGCTGTCTGTCTCAAATTTGTTGCATTGCCTGAAAATTTGAAAGGTAGGTTTTCTTGGCACCTCCTGTGTTTAGGGTTTGTTGATGTGTTTTAGAATGCTGTCTTTTTCTGTGATAATCTGGTCTCTTATGTTTTTAGAAATTTGCTTCATTTTTTAGACTACAAATGGCCTGTTCTAGAAGAAGTTGCCTTCATTTGAGACCATGAATCTCTGGAATGGCTTAGCAGAATAGGTGGTTGAACCATAGTAAGAGAGGATAGGCATTGCATGCAGGAAGAATGCATGAGGGAAATGGTGCTGAATTACTGATGGCACTTCTTTTTAGTTTTACTGCTATATTATTTGCTGTGGTCTCATACATGGTTTGTTAGGAAGTTAAAAATTGGTATTGATTTATAATTGGATTGATTGGCCTTAGGTAACCTTGTGCTTGTTGCATCTGCTTTTCTCAACCACTGTGCTATGCTGCTATTCATCTTTTAATGATGTGTGACATCTAGTTTATCTAATCAGATGGCATGCAAGCGACTGTTTTTCTATTATTGGTTCCCTGGTTGGAATCTTCTGCTAATTTTTTTTTTCTTTTGTCTGCATGGCAAATCTTTTTTTTTTTTTTTTTTTTTTTTTAATGAGTAAAATGCTATTCTATTTTTATTTAATAAACTTGATGCCCTATTTAAATTTTGGGTTTTTCTTTTGGAGTTAGAATGGTGACTGATTTCTGGGCTATTAGTTTTTATTTAATGAATGTGTTGCTAATGACAAGTTTCTGGTGAATTGTTTTCAGCTGTGATGCAGACAGATGGATTTGAATACTTGAAGGAAAGCTGCCCTTCTGTCATTACAGAACTTCTGCAATATGTGGCTAAAATGGGTGAGCATTCTGTGATTGCATGTGGACATGGAAATGAGAGTTTAGATGGTGATATGAATGGAAGGAGAGTGAAGCAAAGAATACATTGATTTAGGAATAACAGAGCTCAGCCTTTGGGCCAAAAGAAGAAAAACAAAGAGTTTGTTAGGCTTTAGAGTCTTAGACATTTTTTTGAGATTGTACTAACAGTTCACTATTTATAATAGAAATTTAATGGCAGTTTGGTTTCTGTCTTTTGTGATCTGGTACCTTGGATCCCTGGTAATTCTTTTGTTTGTTATGACAGTATAAATTTGACCGTTTCTCTGCGTGAACTAGAATGAATATCCAGTTGTATTTGCTAGTGTTATGAATATTTACTGTATATACAGTATAGATGTCCTTTCTGGTGATGCCCTGCAGAAGAAATATTCCTGCAAATGAATTCGAGTTATTGTTATTGCATTATATAATAGTGAACCGTTTGCTTCTCTCATTATTGATTTCTAATTTTATTTTCTATCAGACTGTCGATCTTTTCAAATGTATTAAATACTTGTGGCCTTAAATAAGCCACTTGGTAATTGGCATCTATGGCATGACCGATGCCTGGATTCTTTGGAACCTCATGATACATGCTTTGAACCATCTAATTCCAAGTTTGCCCGCCATTTCCTAATTAAACTGCCGTTGCGCCATTTCCTAGGCTGCTGCTAAATAAATAACTAGCATTTTTCAAAGCCCTACTGAGAATGGCCAACACAATTTTGCTGGGCTGCTTCAGAAACGAGCAACCTGAATATTTATGAAAACTATGAATTGTTTGCCAACCTTCCGCAGAGGAAAGGAATATCAACAATCATTAACAAGCATTGCAGTCTTGCAGATATCAGAAAGTAAAATTATGAAAACAAGTCTGAATTATGAAAACAAGTCTCAATCCACTGTGTAAGTGCAGGGTTACATTTCAAAAAGAAGTTCATGAGAAGAATTCTAGTGAAAGTAGTCAAAAGTCATAAATACAATTATATGCTGCATCCTAATAGCAAATGCTACCTTGCTATCAATATTTCCTCGCTGGCCAAATGTACGAGAAGAGAAGATACTTATTTCAGGTTCAAAATAACATAAGCAGGTGATACAACAATCAACTATCAGGTGGCCACAAGAAAGGGGAAAAGAAAGCAATAGGTTACTTCTATCTTCCAAATAGTGAAAAGAAACGATAAAGAACTTGGTAAATCAACCAACCCCCTCGCCTTTCCTCATTCATGGATATCATACATCTCTTGTATCTTGGTTATTGAGCAAAATCAGAGAGCTATATATGGTCATGAATGGTAAGCACCAAAGAGCCTGTTCAACCTTAAATTAGTGATATCAATTACAACTTGCTGCCTAACATTCTCCAAATCAGTCCCAGCCCTCAAATCTTCTTAACCATCTGTGCTGGTAGAAAACACCACTAAATTACAGCATTAGAAACACGTGAAATTCACTTTTGGCAGCAAGATCAATCTAATGAAATGTGCTCCAATGACTGCCATCGTTTGGTTGGCTATAGGCAGTTGAGCATTCAAATCTGCCACATCATCAATACCAGTGATTCCCAGGTCCACCTTGAGCAGCAGCCACTTTCCTTGCCATGTACTGAGGCTTTGGCTGCAACCCACTGGAACCTTCAACTCCTTCATCTTCTCCCCTTTCATTTTTACAGCCTGGGTTTCTTCTTGTATATGAACAGTTTGCAGCAGTATATTGAGTTGAAATAGCCGGATTCCTGACCATCCTTCGCTGTTCGAGAGTTTCTGCTGCCCCACAATTGTTATAACGCAGTACTGAACCAACAACTTTCCCAGGTCTTGCAGCACCTGCTGTAGAGAATGCTAACTTGGTCATCATTATATCAAGTATGAGAGAGTTCTGGAACTAGGTCTACAGGTGAGTATGAGAAAGTAAAACAGAGTGCAAGAGCAGCAATCTAAAAATACCATAAGTTCCACATTACGGTGATGCATGCATCTTAGTCTAAATTTTCACTCAAGAAAAAGAAAAAGAACCCACACCAATACCTCATATACAGTACATTTTTTTATTTCTGTGTTAACTTAGCATGTACAACAAGAAGCTGATTTGATTGGGTTACAATCAAGCAGCAAGTGGTGTTCTGCACAAGAAAAATGCTGCAGAATTTTTTTCTGCCAAGCACTTAGTAAGACCCCATTAGATAGAAAATAAACAAGAGCAAGCAGAGAATCATTCAGAGAAATAAAGAGACAACTAATGCAATTATTTCATACCTTGGATACTTTGAGTTACTTGAAGAGGAAGCCTTGTCATTGGGATCCCACCACTCCGGTCCACGTGCGGCTTCTCAATTTCTTTGATAGAACATTTGGAAAGATCATTTGTAACTTCCACTGAATTTTGTACTGTATTATCTGAATATAACACACAGGGCCTGCAGTACAGATTGTTCATCAATGCAATGTACAAAATGCCAAATTTTAATAGATGACAGAGCACTATCAGGGCACATAAAAGGTCCAAAAACAAGACAAAGGAACCACTGAAATAACTTATTCATGGAGATACCTGGGCAAGGATGCATGTTGCCTCTCAGGTGGAGCAACAGTTGCACCATTTCCATAGTGCTCCTCAAGGTAAGCAAATTGCTTCTTAAAGTGGTCAACAGCACTGCATGGGAAAACAATATATATCTGTCAGACATCACAAATGATTAAATTATTTCAATAAAAAGAAACAATCTAATTCTATGATAAATACCTTGGATACATGAAGCCAGTTGGCTCCGAACCTTCTAAGTACTCTTTCAACATCTTAGGATGGTACTCTAGAATTTCTCGGTAAATGAGCTCTCGCACATCTTCCTTAGTTATCCTTCGTCTCTCAAATTCAAATTCCATCTTAGTAACTGGTTGAGCAGAAGGCTCTCTCTCAACTCTGGCCAAACCCTTGAAATATGGATCAGCAAGAGCCTAACAAAATACCACATAACATGCTCCATTAGAAAAGCAGGCATATTATCAAAATAAGATTGAGAGGGGCGTAAGCAACTACCTCTTCAGCAGTGGGTCGATCCTTGGGCTCAAATGCCAACATTCTTTCCAATAAACGAAGTGCAAAGGGATCTGCATTAGGGAATTTCTGGGAGAAAGGAATGGGCTTCTTCTTCCGCATGCTGCCCAAGTATCTCCGAGCTTTTTCATTGCGTACCTGTTCATACAATGCTAGTACTTCAGCAAAAAACAAGTACGAGGATATGTAACAAGTGAATAATGAAACAATCATTTCCACATCAAGGCAAATTAATCACATGAAAGCTACCCTGGCAATGGCTTCAAGTGATGGGGTTCCCAACAGATCAGTCATTAGATCCAGTTGATGGACAACATTTTTCCCAGGGAAAAGAGGTTTCCCTGTTAAAAGTTCAGCAAAGATGCAGCCAATACTCCATATGTCTATTGCTGGTGTATACTGAAAACAAAAACTGTGAGTAAAGGTGACAAAAGACATGGTAATAAACTAAGGTAGCTTTTGCAAGGAGACAATTGGGACAACACCATTTACAAGTCATAATCTACATTAAGCCATAAAAGGAGAGATTGTATAGGCATACTAACAGACCTAACCTATATAAACAAACTAACCCCTCCCCCTTTTTTCCCTACTCTCAAATGAAAAAGCCAAGTAGCAATAATCAATCAATTACATATTGGGCTATCAGTAGGTGCACAACATTAGCTCTCTGCAATTATGACCTGAGCAGATTCTATCTTTGGATGTATCAGCAACAACTATGCAAGAAGGAGAGCAATTAAAGAGCTCTAACACATTAAGCTTCACAAAACTTTTGCAGCAAATTTTTGTAGCAAGGGAAAAAAATGGCAAACATATTATGTAAAATAGATGAAATCCTAAACTAATAAACATGTTCTCTCCAAATAGTTCAAGCATCACAATAACAAACAAATGACAAGTGGTAACAGTTCTAGCACCTTTGAGAAAAATGATCCACATAATTCAGGAGCCCTATACCATCTTGTTGCAACATAGTCCTGTGGAAAAAAGAAACAGAAACAATAAGATCTTAAACATTGTTGAGGTACCACATACGTGAACATCAAATATAAAAACATAAGGGAAAAAAAACTATACAACAACAAAAATATTGTGTGCATCATAATAAGAGAAAACTTACTGTCCAAAAGATGGCTGTCGGGGTATCATTAAATGCTACTCTTGCAAGCCCAAAGTCACAGATCTTCAGCTTGCAGTCAGCATTTGCTAAGATATTTTTTGGTTTTAGATCCCGATGAAAGACATTGGCTACAAGATCATAGACAAATTTGGGGGAAAAGGAAGAAGAAAATCAGCACAATTGCACACACAAATTAGCAAGTACTTGAAAGTTATATATGTCCACACTGCAAGTTTGTTTAACTATAATATAAAATAGTGCACTAGGAAAAGTTACACAAAAACTCTGGAGGCCAAGCCAATCACCTGTGTGTATGTATTTCATGCCTCTGAGAAGCTGATAAAGAAAGAACTGATAATGCTCTGGTGTTAAATCATCATTTGCTTTAATAACTTGGTGTAAATCAGATTCCATCAGCTCGAAGACAACATATATGTCCTTAAATTCCCTTCTGGAGGGAGGTAACAAAATGTGCTTGATTTCCACGATATCTGGATGACGCAGGATCCTGAGAAGTTTAATCTCTCTAAGTATGCGGGTGGCATCAGAAACATGTTCAAAGATGTCATTGATTTTCTTAATTGCAACCTTTTCTCCAGCATGAGTATCATATGCAGAACAAACAACACCGTAGCTTCCTTTACCAATTACTTCCTCTATTCTGTATCTGCTCCCCTCACCATATTCAGTGAAGAAGTCTACATCAACAGATGACTGCAATACATGTTAAAAGACACCACATTAAGGACATCGCAAATCATGCCAAATGAAAATCATAAGCACAACTGAATTTGTCAATAATATCATTCAAAAATAATTTGGTACCACTTTTTGTCTATATTTATAGCATTAGCAAACATGTTTAGTATCAACAAAGTTAACATATGTAGTCCAAATGCTCCTCATATTGGAGAAGAAAAAGTAAACAGGGTCATGTCTGCCATAAGCTTTACTTCAAATTGTCAGATTTGATGCCCTAATCGATTACTACAGTCCAAATTTCCAGAAATACTATCACATGCCAAACCATTTAGCTTTATCTTTCAACCAAAATTTAAGTATAAGCGCAATGTGATTATTTGATCTTCTTTATCAGTATAATCACAATGATCACAAGAATACAAATAAAAGCTGGAAAAAAAAAATTAGCTTCTTATATTTACACCTAGAGATGTCTGCAGCCGCAGATGAAATACAATGGACATACATATCCAATCCACAGTGAAAGTAAATGCAAAAGGAATATGATTTTGTTGATCACCGAGTAAGATGGTCTCTACAAAAGAAGTATAAAAAATTACAGCTTTGCAAGTGAAATTTGATTCTAGGGCCCATGACATACCTTCATGAATCTAACCCCCCAACACACCCCAACCAAAAAGAAATGGATGGATAAGAACATAAACATTTGTTGTGGGATACCCTTACCTAAACCAAGATGCGAAGTGCCTTGCATGTTAACCATGACATCAAAAGATTAAAAAAAATAACACAAAGGAGCAAATGAGGTAAGACTTATAATCATGCATACATTACATGGAAATAGTATTCTAGTGAGACCTGCCACAATTTTGCAATGGGAGACATAAGCATGTGTCAAAGAAGCTTAGATATGAACATGACAAGCTGTTCCCACACCCAAATATATAGGAATTATACCCACAGTAGAAAAATATCCAGTACAAATGGGACCTTAAAAGTAACTAGAGGATCAAATAAAACAACTTGAAATGAACAAAAAAGCCAAACCTACTATAGAAATGTTCATTCAGCCAACAAAAAAGTGAAAATACTAAGCAAATATAGATTCAAAATCAACTCTCTATAATCCAGAATAATCAGATTGATCTTGCTTCAAGAGAAATAAGACTATAAGTAGCTATAAAGACGCATACATAAACATAAAATGATTGAATTTACCTTCTTTCTTTGATCAGCCTGCATCTTAGCAAAAAAGCATCAAAACCTCGAAAGTGATTAATCAAGAAGAGTTTGCACCCTAGCTCCAATAAAAAGGGAAAGAAAAAATTAGCCAACTCAACCCCAGTTTAACCAATACCAAATAAGATTAAACCAGCCTAATAAAGTTGAGATCCCAACAAACCAACCAAAGCTGAAACCAAATTCCTTAGAAAGAAAAAGACCCAGAAAACTAAACTGCCTCAAATACACTGTTATGGTAAGATAAACAATGAAAAAGAGGAAAAAGCAATAAACTTTACTGTATCTGAAGCTAAACTGACTAAATTAGAAACAGAGAACTTCGAAAGGTAAAGAAAATGAAAGAGAGAGAGAGAGAGAGAGAGAGAGAGAGAGAGGGAAGATAGGAGAGGAGTGTGTGGCGAAAACAAAATGGCGGAGGAGACTAAAATGTAGCAGCTGGAAAAGAAAGATTACAGATCAAAGTGAAATGGGTATTGTACAATTAAGCGGATATAACTAAATTTTGGAGAATCTAAAGCAAAGGCGATGATCTCTACTTGTATTTCTATATTTTCGTTGTGGCTGCTGTTTAAAAACCCGAAAAAAACATAGTTTTGAGGAGCAGAGTGATAAAAGTTGTTGTTTTTGTGGGAGTGGCTATGGATCTCGAAGGCACAGAGAGAGAGAGAGAGAGAGAGCTGAAAATCAATAACAAGAAACAAGAAGTGGTGTACTTCAAGTTGAAGGCTTTTTATTTATTTTATTTTATTTTTTTGAAGGAGAAAGTTGAAGACTTTTTTGGAGAGATTAGAAGAACAATAAAGGACGAAAATTTAGATTTATTTTATTTATTATTTATATTAATTATTTATTTTTAATTTGGTAAAGGTAATTAAAGTGGGATTTAAAGGGGTGCATAATGATTTTCGACTTAATGACATTTTTGCCACTCAATATGAACAAATTTGCGAAAATAATAATTTTTTTTGTTCTTTGGAAAAAAACTGTAAATTTAGGTCATTCTTGCTTGGGAAAATGTAACTTTGACATGAGGGGAAAATTTAAAAAAAAAAAAAAGTGGAAGAAAATATAGCTATTTATTTCATTTTCTTTTTGTTTCAAAAAATAATATAAGCGGATTGAATGAAAAATACAAATAAAAAAAAAATAGCTAGTGAGTTCAAAGTACATATTCTTTATATATTTTTAGTTAAAAAACAAAAAAAAAAAAACTTGTTTTTGAGATGAAAAATCAAGAAAATTACCTATTTACCACTCTAAACATGTTTTTCTTAAAAAAATAATGCATAAAAATCTAAGTTTGCTTATTCAAACCTTATGGAATAAATATAGTAAGGTTTTGACATTAAAATTAATAATGTATTTTAAATAAATGAATTGTATAAAATTTATTAATGAAATTCATTATAAAATTACATTTAACATGTTTTGAGTTTCAAAAAATTTATATTTTTAATCATATATAAATTTGATTATATTTATGTATTTTATACCAAACTTTAATTGAAGTGGTAAAATTTACAAATAAATTATAAAATAAGTGTATAATTTGAAAAATATGAGTAGGTCTAGACCTATTATGAGTTATAGTGTAAATTTTAATTTGTGAAGAAATTTGATAATTATAATAAAATTTTTAATAATTTTTTCACTCTTTTTTTTAAATACTTAATCCTGTAAAAAAGTTTTTCACATAACCATTGAAATGTGTACAATAATTATTTTTAAAAAGTGATGGGGTAGAGGTAGATGATTCGTTCTTCTTATTATAGTGTATTTGGATCAAATATCATGATAGATTCATTTTCATTTGTAAGTAAATTTCATTAATAGGAATTTATTCTATATTGAGTTTTATATTTAATGTTATAATTTATTCATTATTCTAGCGTATTATTTTTTTTATATAATTTTACAATTAAAATTTATATTCAAAATTATCATCTATCCAAATATATTATAATTTAAATAAAATTTCATATATAAATTCCATAAAATTTAGTTGAATTCAATTATATAAAACAAGCAATAAATTGTTCAAAAATTTAATTGAATTTCAGATCCCACATCAGCTACATGTTTGTCTTAAAATGGATATATTGTTGTATCCTATTTTTAGTTAATTTCGTAAAAAAATAAATAAATTTTTAATTTTATTTGTTACCCTGATAGGAAAAAAAAAATGATACTACATTAGTTATTGTGTATTTATAAGCCCTGATTTGCCTAATGAAATAGAATGGTAACAGATAAAATATTATTTCTTTAGTTTTAATTTAGATGGGTAATAATTATCATAAAATATATAATTTTGTTTAGATTTTAATTGAATTTAAAATTTATAATAA
>CATKHJ010379165.1:0-19992 GCA_949750685.1 Vernicia montana | reverse complement strand
AATTATTAAGGGAGTGACATAAATCTTATGAGAAAATCATTTGATATGATTTATAATTTCATATTAGAAATTTAATTAGTAGTAAAAGAAGAAATAAGTTATTAGTATTTATGGTTGTCTTTTAAATTAATTGTCAAACCCGTAGTGCTAACTTTAATTGATATCTTGATATTGTGAAGCCGAAAGGCTGGTCTTAGAGGGAGTTTGGAAACAATTGGGCTTCCAACTCCTGTGCCCGTAAGAGTTGCACAACTAAAACATTTTTAACTCTTTTAACCATATTTTATCTATACATAAAAATATACCAATAAAATCAAATTTAATTCATAATTATTTAAAAGAAATAAAATATATGAGCTTTCCTCAAAATTAACTTTTTATATATATGTAAATCAAAATATTGATTATCTATTTATTAAAATTGCGGTTAGCAATCACAACTTCAAACATATTTTTAAAAACAAAATGAAAATATCAATGTTGTAAGAATCGGATCGGCCGGTCCGACCAAAAAAATTGGAAACTGGAGGCCAGGCAGGTTCAGTTCTGGTCTCAAACCCTGGTAAGGCCAAAATCGAGAAAAACCTGCCGGCTCGGTCGGGTAACCGGTGACCCGGTCGGACCGACCGGTTTTTTCATGGGTTTTTTTATTTTTTATTTTTGTGTTTGGATATTAAAAAAAAAAATTTATGATTGGACTAAAAAAAAAATTGCAAAATCCAAATAGGCACAGACCAGCCTATTTTGGTCCGATATTCGTGTACGCAGATCGCGCGCTCACATGTTGAATCTAAGCCCAATACCGTGAATTTGCACCCTCCCCCCACCCCCCGCGGGCGCGAGAGAGAGTCTTCTTGATTACTTTCTTAACTTTGAAAGGATGAATTTTTGAATATATACATCATTCTAACTTTATATTTTTCCAATGTGGGATAACTCACTCCCCCCTCACTTTTCTTAATGTAGAGTTTACTTTAAGTTTCAAATTATCATTTTACCATTCACCATTTTGAGTATATGAATATTCAAATTCATATTTCTTATGTAGAAGAACACAAATCCAAGTAGACTTCCTACTACTGAGTAGTGGAACTTACCCGAATTTGGATCTCAAAATGGCCACTTAATGAGTTAATTTATCATAATTTCTTCTAAATAATTATCTTAAATTCATATTTCTTTTAAATAATGTTCATTACTTACTCTAATAACGTTTATTAATTTTAATTATATGTATATTATATTTTTTTAACATATAAATAATAAATATATTAATTTATTTAAAATTCCGGTTTGACCCCAGTTCGACCTCTAACCCGTGACCCTCTGCCTTCACCGGTTCTAAGACCGGGCCAGGTTTGAAAACATTGCTTTAAATAAAATAATATTGTATCTCAAAATTGTATAATATTGATCTTCATGTAATTTAATTTCCTTTTGATGCATCTCTATATAATAGGGAGATTATGACAAGGCTTTAACTTGTGAATGCCTAAGTGATCATGAAGAAATTTCTGATGCGCGACGAGCTCTATATAAGGTGAGGACTTATTGGATTATACAAGTAATTAAGTTATTTTTCTTAATTAATTAACATTTAACACTCATTTAATTTTTTCCATGTTCATGAAATTTTTTTTTTTTTTTGCAGGCAATCCTTCATATTATGTTAGACCATCCCAATGAAGCTTCAGAATGTTGGGAAGGTTTTATAAAAGTTAGAAAATGCTTCCAGTATCCACCAAGTTCCCAAGATGACCAATGTCACAAAGACATTACTAGTTTCAGTGAATTTGAGAAGCTTGTTAAGTTGCTTCAAAACGATATCGATAAAGGTCGCACTCAATAAAGATTATAATTGTAGCAACAATGGGTACTCAATCCAATATATAAACCTAATTAATGTATATGTAGTGAAAATATTATTAATGTGTACCATATGGTGAATAAGGAGCTTAATATTTGCTGATTGTTGGTTAATGACTTGGTCATTCTATGATATAATTAGTTTAGAGTTGATGAGGTAAACTTAATCCACCTAGAAATTTTTTGAAGTTCTAGGCTCCATTAATTTTGTTGAAAATAGTTTGTTTTTGTAAAATATTTTTCAAGGAAAACATTTTGTGAAAAAATATTTTTCTAAATAATAAATTTTATATTGTTTGATTATAATATTAAAAATTAATTTAAAAAAAATTAAAAATTTTAACTATAAACATATTTGAACTTATAAAAATATTATATTTTTAAAATTTTATTGTTAAATATGAGAAAAAATACATAAATTTGATGGTCGCCAACAACATGTGATAGTTGTTTGTGGTCGCCAGCAATGATTATCAGTGATTGTCAATAATGAGTATCGGTGATCGGTGAATTAATAAATTTATATTTATATATATATATATATATATATATATATATATATATATATATATATATATATATATATTTCATTATAATGAATTTATTAAAATTTAAAAAATGATTTTCTATTTTGAAAAAATAAAATTATTTTCTTTAAAAATGCTTAATTTTTCATTGATTAATTTTTTAAATTAAAGCATTTCAAACGTCATAAAATATGAAAAATATTTTTCAAATGGAACTCTAGTAATTACATGCAGTTACAGGCCACACCATAGAAAAACTCTAGTAATTGCTTGAAATTTTTTTACTATATAATATTAATTTTAATATTTAAAATATATGTAATTCCTCAAATCCTAGAAACATTAATTTAAAAAAAATGAAATGAAAAAATTATTAATCCGCTTTACCATAGAAATTGAAAATATTTGCAATCCCTAGTAGTCCAACAGTAGCCAGCTTGTGTGATCCACCGAACTTATTTATTACTACTATAATATCTTTTCACAGCCTCGTAAGCTGTTGCACTCTTTAATAAAATCAGCAAAATCGAAAGCCAGCAAGATAAGAAATTTGGCACGCTCCTCCGCCCACCATTAAAATTATTAGTAAAATTGTTGGTGCAAAAAATATATATATATTAAAATTGGAAAAAAGAAAAAAGTATTGCATAACTAATAAGAGATAAAGGGAAAAGCATAACTAATAAGAAAGTTGTATATAGAGAAAAAAACATAATGGTGTGGTGGATGTAGTCCAATAAAGTCTAACAGTATTGAATTTAAATTCAATTTGATTAAAAAAAATTTAAAATATAAAATTCAATTAAAAAATATTTAAAATACTTAAATTTAACTTGATTATTATTAAAAATTAAATTAATTAATTTATAACTATTAAAATGAAATTTAACTAATTAAATTCGAATAAATTTGAACTCAATATTATATATATATATATATATATATATATATATACTTATTTAATGTTATATGAAATTTCAATATATACTCAATTAAACTCATAAGATATTTGAGTCAAATATTTATTAAAATACTTTGAATTTGACTTATTTCATTATTTTAACTACTTTCGAGTTCAACTCAACTAAAATTGAGTCAAATATTTTACAAGTTGAGTCTAAATAATTCATAAATAATTTGACTCATTTACATCCATTAATAATAATAATAATAATAAGATGAATTTCTTTTTTTGTTGAGGTGATTTAGCATAGATAAGGTTTGAAAAGAAGATTCTTATATTCAAATTGTAATATTCTGCTCTTAAAAAGAAAAACTACCTGTAAAAAACTTGCCTTAAAAAAGTCTCTTACATCCAAATTATAACAATTGACAAAAGGTTAAATATTCAAATTGTAGAGAATATTTAATTAACTTTTCTAAAAACAACTTGAAGTATTCAAATGGTGGATCTTAAGAGTAAATTAATTGCAGTAGCAACTTTGTAGTATTTATTCAAAAAATATTATAAACTCTTCATTGACATTCACCCATTTGAATATGAATTCAAATTGTAGAGAATATTTAATTAACTATTCTAAAAAAACAACTTGTAGTGTTCAAATGGTGGATCGTAGAGTAAATTGCAGTAGCAACTAGCAACTTGTAGTTTTTATTCAAAAGATACTATAAACTCTTCACTGAAATTCACCCATTTGAATATTTGAAAATTTATGAACCCTAAGTTCTAAACTCCATGAAAACAGCAAACCAGATTAGAAGAAAGAATTTGTTATTAATCAAAGGGTATTATCAAGTACAAAGTCATCTCTCTATATTACTTATTAACAGCACGAGCTCTATTTATATATACAATCAATGAATGAGTGCCAACTCATTTATTAGTGCTTAGCCAGCCAAGTCTACCGCCAGCTCAACTAAGTAGAAGAAACAAACTTCAACAACTGTAAACAAACTAACTAATCTTGAAACAGAATAAATAAATAACATATACTAACATTTCCGCTTCAAGATGGAGCCTGATTTGCAAGAAATAGGCCCATCTTAGATAAAAGAAAATGAAATTGCTTAGAGGGTAATGACTTAGTGAAGAGGTATGCTAACTGCATCTTGGAGCTGATGTAAGCAGGAGTTATGAAACCTTCTTTGTACTTATTTCTGATTAAGGTGGTGTTTGATAACACCATTCAGCACTTAAAATTAAAATTTTCAGCACTTAATCGTTTTAATTTTGTTTGATAACTACGTCTTAAAAGTGTAAATTAAGTCAAAAATTACTTAAAATGATAAGTCAAAATTTTTAACTTAAAATTTATACTAAATGCGATAAGTAATTAAATTTTTAAATATTTTTACTATTTAAAAATTATATCACTTATTTTATTCAGCACTTAAAATTCAGTACTTAAATTTTCAGTACTTAATTTTCAGTTTTACCAAACAATTTCTAGGTGTTTTATTCTTTATGAAAGACTGAATTGGCAGTGATGTGCAATGCAGTCTGGTTGTCACCAAAAAGCTTAATAAGTAAAAGCAATGGTAATTGAAATTCTTGAATCAAATAGGATATATATTGAAGCTCACATACTACTGTACCAAGGCTCCTATATTTTGCTTCAGCAGAGCAACGCTTAGGGTTAATTATACTTCTAGGTAAACTTCTAATATAAATAACCTACTTTAAAATATTAGTTTATGTCATTTCAAAATTAGTAATTGTAGTTTTTATATTGCTATCAATAATCAATCTAGATTTTAAAATTTTAAAGATGTGATTCAATTTTAATTTTAATTAAAAACTAAAATATAATGAAAAAATTATAATTTTAGAATTTAGAATTAAATTGTTGAGTCGGTCCATATATATATATAAATTTGTTTAAAATTTTGTAAAGTGTATGATTCCTTACGATAAATTGGAGTACATAATATAAATCCCCTCCCTAGTATAAAGTGGAAAAAAGAAGAAACAAATCTGAAATGGGTGAGGAAACCAAAGGAAACGAGTTTATGGGGAATGCAAAGTTGTCTACGCCTCTCATCTTCCAATCAAAACTCCTCTGTTTTTCTCTGTTATACCTTTTCACCACTCTATTTTTAGCTCTTTACACTTCTCTCTATCCAACCAAATGCCTCTTCAGATCCTCTCCTTTCGATCCTCTTCAGCTTCCTCTTTTTTCTTATCCTTCTTCCTATGGAGAACACAAGTATGCCATTCCCACCCATCGTTCCTCTTGCTCCTCCCCTGTTTTTTTCTCTGGTACTCTCTTTGTTTTTTCTTTTTTTCCTTTAAGGTTTTGAATTATGGGTTCTTTTTTGAAATTTTAATTAATGGGTATTGATTATTATTATTATTTTGGCTAGATTATTGGATGGCATTGAAGGAGATGCAAGAATTGTCTTGGAATTCATCTGGGATTTCTCAGGGCTTGAGGTATATGGAAGGAAAGAGTGAGAGTTTCGGTGGGAATTTCAATTCCCAGAAGAGGATTTCTTATTTTCATCATTTAAATGATAGTATGGAGATTCCCTGCGGGTTCTTTAAGAAGTTTCCAATTAGTATTTCTGGTCTGTTTTCTTTGTTTTGTTCGAATTCCTTAGAATTCATTTCCCTTTCCCCTGTTTTCAGTTAACATTTCACCAATGCTGTCTTGCCGCCTTAAAGAATTAGAATTTATGATTAATTTTTTTTTTCCCATTTGAAATTGAAATTCAATCTTCAATTAACATATATTTTCTTTCTTTGTGATTCTTGTATAATTCAGATCAAATGGCAATGGAGAAGTGTAATGGAATTGTTGTAGTCTCAGCAATCTTCAATGACCATGACAAAATCCGGCAACCAAAAGGCCTTGGATCTAAAACTATAGAGAATGTGTGTTTCTTCATGTTTGTGGATGATATTACATTACAAGGACTAGAAAATCATCAATTAATATCAAGAAAATCCCAAGAATATAGTATAGGTGTGTGGAGAATTGTCAAGGTTTCAAGCAAATATTTATATGAAAATCCAGCAATGAATGGAGTAATTCCTAAATATTTAGTTCATAGACTATTTCCCAACTCAAAATTTAGCATTTGGATTGATGCAAAGCTGCAATTAATGGTGGATCCATTATTATTGATCCATACATTAGTAGTTTCAGAGAAAGTGGATATGGCAATATCAAAACATCCCTACTTTGTACATACAATGGAAGAGGCATTGGCAACTGCTAGGTGGAGAAAATGGAGGGATATTGATAGTTTGAGGTTACAAATGGAGACTTATTGTGAGAATGGATTGAAGCCATGGTCACCCATTAAATTTCCTTATCCCTCAGGTAACTAATTATATACAATATATCTTTTATTTTTCATTTCTTGAAATTAGAAATGAAAATTTTTAGAAAATATGTGACATTACTATTTGAGTTACTGTCAAGAAAAACATTATATTATATTGAAAATATTGAGTAGAGGTCATTAAAGATTGTTTTTAAGGTGAATTTCATATATTCTAATCATAAACGTTTCATCACAATTAACCAACACTCCCAATCTGTTTTTTTTTTTTTTTTTTTCCAAAAAAACTTATTCAACCTTAATGTCAAATTAATAAGATTTAATCTTTGTTTAAAATCATCATATTTTGCAAATTCCATTGGAAAATTCTCATTAGAGTTAAAGAACCTTAGAACTAATAATCAATTATAATTCCTTTTGTCCTAGGAGAAAATATATAGTAAATTAATATATGAGAAACAAGCTCCATTTGGTTTTTTCTAGTGAAGGGTTGTTGAGAGGTAGGTGCTAGCTGCATAATTGTGCTTAGTTAATTATAATTAAGAAGCAAATAATGACTTCCTTGGTAGCTTATTCACAAGCATTTGTTATGGATTTGTCTGTTGAGTGTTACTGAAGTTATGTAGATAGTGGAGGAGTTTTAATGAGAAAGGAAAAAAAAAAATAAGAACCTTGGAGATTAAAGGTTGCAGAAGTCAAATGTAATTAGCCTCTTTAAAAGAAGATAGAATTGCTGAAATGATGAAATAGTTAGTAAATCTAATTTTCTTTTATCTATAACCTCATACAAATCAAATTTGATAATGATATAAATTGGAGTATATCTTCTTCTCTTTATATGAAAAGAAAGAACAACAAAAACAAATGCTGGCTAATTAAATTGTAAATTAGAGTGGACCCAAAAGCTTTAGATTAATACAGTTGGCTAAATTGAAATGTCAAATGTTACATGCAGACGTAAAGAGTCATTTTCATTTATATTAATTGGGTTTCTTTGTTTACTCTACTATACATGTGGTAGGTGACATGTCCTTTACTCAAAATTTATAATTAATTGCATTATTATCTCATTAAAAATAATTAATTAAGGAGGTAATAATTAATATTGTTTTTAGATTAGTACAAAATTAACATAATGTCTTTTTGTCTTCTCTAATTTGTATGTTTGTCTGTTGCCAGATGTGCCAGATAGTGCTTTGATCTTAAGGAAACATGGAGCCAAAAGTAATCTATTCTCATGCCTTTTGTTCAATGAGTTGGAAGCATTTAATCCAAGAGATCAACTGGCTTTTGCATATATTAGAGATCATATGAGCCCAAAGCTCAAGTTAAATATGTTTGAAGTTGAGGTTTTTGAGCAGGTGGTTTTAGAGTACAGGCACACCCTCAAGAAAGATAAGGTCAATTTCAATGAAAAAACAAGATTTGAAAGAATCAAAAGGGTTAACCAAGATTTTTTTGTTAATAGCAGTTGTTGTGGTAAGTGCCACAATTATCTATTTGAAATGTGGGGTGAATCCCCTATTTGATTTTTATTTTTTGTATTTTAGCACAGAAATTAAAGAGAAGTGATAAAAGAAAGAAAAAGAAAAGGCAAAAAAGAGTAAGCTAAGATAGCTAACTAACCAACAACCTTTCACAGGGAAAAGCTGACAATAATTAATTAATTTGATTTCCTTTAAAGCTACTACTTCTTTAATTGATTCTCCATCTCTTTTGTCCTGGTATTATTTACTTTTTGTTCATATATGCCCATGACTTTCTGTTTATAGGATTCTTTTTGCTAAGATGAAGCCAAGATCAAAAGTTTTCAATAGTAATTCAAGAAATGATCATAAGGCGAGAGTTTTCGTGAAGTTAAGATGTTGGGCTCATTTGGTTTTTATAATTTCACAGACTTTCCTATATATAATATATATAACTAAATCACTTCTAAATGTAAATTCTTTATATGAAGAATAAAACATTCTCCTCTGTAAATTCCTTTCACGAGAAAATGATATCTCCAAACAAATGGAAGTGATAAGTATTGAAGAGTATCAATACTCTTTGAAAAAAAGAGATGGAAAACGACAAATCTATATGTATGAGAGTGGAAAGTTAACTAATAATATTAGTTTAGACTTTTTATATACTCTTTGAGTAATTGGAAATCAATATTTCACATTTTTACTCTCAGTTAGTAATTATAATTGAAATGTTAAAACATGAAATTTTTATTTAACAACATTTAAATTTTCAATGATTGACTGTTAGCGTTTAATTTTTTAATCATTTTTTGTTAATAGTGTCTCTTAACAATTAATTTTTATTATTAACTGTAAATTGTATTTAAATTTTCAATGATATTGATTGTCAGCGTTTAGTGTCTCTTAACACAATCACTGATTGTTAATTAGGATCTATTAAGAACTAATTGTAACTATTGAACAAAACATCCCTGAAATTACAAGGTTTAAGCATAAAACCATTTGTAGATCTTCTCGGAGACTAATTAACCAACTTAAGCGGCTCCATTCCTATATCAAAGGTCAATGTCAAGAGGGTAAATATTAAATAGGCATATCATATTATTTGTAAAAATAGTAGAAGAAATACAAAGCTTAATAATTGATATTTCTATTATATATAATATCTCTTGACAAATTGTGTAACCCCACCATCAAAGTCTCAAAATACAATTTAATTATAAATGATCTTTTTCAATTAGTTAAATTAATGGTTTGATTCTAACGATCGGTATGATTCTGGTAATAATTTAAAATTTCAATTAGCAGAAAGATGAACAAAACTAAACTTATAGGAAATTATTATACAAAATGAGATAATAAAACAAAATTTATACTATATATTTTTAATTTTTAGAGGTGTGAAACATTTATTAACAGAGGAACCTAATAGTATAAAAAACTTACTCCAACTCATTGCCTCCTCAAGAGGCTCATACACTTCTCATTTTCCAACAATTCACATACAAAAACGGTTGAATTAAAAAGGAAAAAGAAATTAAAAAGTCTAATCAAACTACAGTTTAATTAGCTTAGTTCATAAGCAAAATTTATCTAATAAATTAACAAACCAAAAAAGAAAGTCCATTTTAGTAATTTCAAGTGTCACTCATTATATATAGAATTCTCTTTATAATAACACCAACAACGAGTACTGGTTGCTCAGCCCAAAAGCAACATATCAAAAAATCCCCAAAATGACGTCGCAGAAGATAGCAAACCACAGAGAAAATGCAGAGATCTACAATGGAGAGTCACTCTGCAAGCAAAAATCCCTCGATCTCCTTGAAGAGCTTCGCCTCCCTAAGGGCCTTTTGCCCCTCGACAACATCGTTGAGGTCGGGTATAATCGGACCACTGGATTCGTTTGGCTGAAGCAGAAGAAGAGGAAAGAGCACAGATTTCGTTTGATCAATCGCAACGTGTCTTATGATACGGAGGTGACGGCGATCGTGGAGGACCGCCGGATGCGACGGCTGACTGGTGTGAAGAGCAAGGAGTTTTTAATTTGGGTTACGATATCTGATATTTATATTGATTCTGGTGATTTGAAGAAAATTACTTTTGCTAATCCAACAGGGATTTCAAGGACTTTTCCTGTGTCGGCTTTTGAGCTGGAGGAAGGCAAAAAGTGAATTTATGATTTAATTAATTTTAATTTAAAAGTTAATAGTTGTTTAAGGCGCTTGTTTAGTTGTGTTAAGTGGGATTGAAAAATAAATAAATAAATAAATAATATTTAGTTGTGCTACGTGGTATTGAAATATATATGATGATATTAATTAATGTTTCTATATATAACTTTTGGATTAAGTTAATTTATTTGACATATGATTATATGTAAGATAGCTTTAGTAAATACAAGTCCTTATTATGTTATAGTTTGTGTCGAAACCTCTTCTTTCTACTAAAATCATTTTTTAAGAAAAAAATTATCTTCTTTGTTATGTAGAAAATTATAACTTTTGTCGGAAATGAAAGCTTATTTGAGTAAATAATTTACAATTATATTATTAAAATGAGATGCCTAAATATTTGGACTAGACATCCAATCCAAACTTAATAACCTTAGAATTTATTTTCTGACAAAAAGAGCATATAAAACTGGTGGTCATGATTCTTTAGCCAGAAAGAGCCAGAGCAGAGAATTAAGATGGGAACCCCAAAAATGCAATCACAGGTTAAAACGACAACTCAAGAAAATATGGAATCAGAATATAGCAGCCAAAGCTAGGCAATGCCATAAACCAAAAATTCCTGGTATTCAATAACATCTTTCTTCTACATGAGTTCAACATAAATCATTGGCAAAAGCAAATGATAAAAGCTAAAATTTAGTTCCAAAACAGAAATGTAACTTTGGCTGAGATCAAAATAGTATCCATTTGGAATAAATCCCAAAATAAAAACAGATCCACAAACAACTGGAATGAACAAAGCTCACAGCCTTCTCCCTCTTCTACCACCCTTCCTGCGAGTGCTATCAGTTGGAATTGGTGTCACGTCCTCTGAAACAATACATCAAATGAGGAAGCCAACATCAGCAGTTACAACATTTCACAAGAAACAAACTTATAACAGAAATAAAATGATGAAGACAGATCATCTAGTCAAGAAAATTTCTTTTGATTGTACACCAACATTAAAAGGTGTAAATGAGGTTTTCTTATCAATGGACATTTAGTTCAACAATCTTCCCAAAAACTACACATGAACTCTGACAATTTAATAAAAGGATTTCAAGACTATGAACATAGAATCCTGTTGCCTCAAAAACACAACTATGTGGGAAACATATTAAGAACATTTCCCCAAACAGTCAAATGAACTGAAAAAAAGATATTTCTTGCACTTTTGGTTATAATCATAACAGCAGGTCTGCAAAATCAAAATTTTCACAGAACAGCTAATTTTAAACTCGATTTCATACACAACAGTATTTTCTTCATGGCACTGCAAGGAGAAGACATCTTTAAACTAGTAAGTGAGCTATTTCCAATTATTTGGAAATTATGCCACTGAATGTGATACTCAGAAGCCTTGGATTAACGTCAATTGCCCTGGAGCATTATTATGACAAAGGAAGAACTAATGGTATCTTCATAATTTGTTAACGTTGATTCCCCCAGCACTCCCAACCCCTTCTGGCTGATGACTTTTTGTTTTCATTCACCTTTTTATCAAATTATTTCATAACTGAATTATTTTAGGCAAGAAATAAAGTAAATAGTAACTTGTTATTGAACAGTGATGCAAATTGTCTATCAAAATGCAGAAAATTGGATAATGAGCAATGAGAGTGATAAATCATACCGCAATCAATATTCTATCATGAGATCAGTTTCAACTATAGGCAAACGTTCAAATGGTACCCCAACTATTTGCATGATAAACAAACATGATAGAAACTACAAGATGCATAAATAACAAATCTTATAACATACAATAAAAGCATAGGAATTATGAAAATAGGATAAAGGCCTGTACCTATGCGACCAATTTTCATTCCAGAACGAGCAAGGGCACGCAAGGCAGACTGTGCACCAGGGCCAGGTGTTTTTGTTTTGTTCCCACCTGTAGCACGGAGCTTAATATGAAGAGCCCCAATACCAAGTTCCTGCATCATAAGAATGAAAACCGGTTGAGCAGTTTTTGAGTGAATAAAGCGTAAAAGAAAAATACTGTAAAAACAAATGGCCTCAGAGACATACAGAAAGCATTTTGGGGGGGAGAGGAAGGGAGGGAGGTTCATAAAAGGTGAAAAAAAATGATTTTCTCCATTAATCCAGTTTAGATTACAATGTTAAGGAACAATTTAAACAATTTTGACAACAATCCAGGCTTTATAAGTATGTACAGAACACTAAATAACACAAATAGATGCTCTATTTTGCTTTATTTGAAATTCAAGAAGATAATATCACAATTACCTCTACAAATCAATAATGCCTTCATAAAAGGCAGCTATCATAACAAGGGACAATAAAATATTAAAAGGTGCTCACATCACGCACCAAAGTCTGGTGCCTAAGTAAAGCCTCCTAAAGTCAAGCCAACTTCAGACTGACTTCACCAAATATGCTTGTTCCTTTGCCTTGAAGGTCCCACAGTGCTTTGTTTAGCACCTGATTGAACTTTTAACTAAGGGACTTAAAACCAGAAATAAAAATGACCTACTCTAACTTACAATCAGAACACCATACAAGAGAACTAATTTGTAAATAGGATCAAAACCTTGCATCTCGTTGCAACATCCTGTGCTGCAAGCATGGCAGCATACGGTGAAGATTCATCCCTGTCAGCTTTCACCTTCATTCCACCTGTTTTAAAAAATATTATCACATGTCAAACACAACTATTCACAGCAACAAGTGAAAAGGAGATGCTGCAGAAATTAAAAACCAAATACAAATTTCATGGACACTGAAAATAGATGATGTGACAAAACAACAAAAATTTAATATATGAAAAGGTGTTTAAAATGCACAAGTCAACACAACGGGATGGCAATGCTTGAGGTTACCAGTTATACGAACTAAGGTTTCTCTTCCAGAAAGATCAGTCACGTGCTGCAGTTCAAAGAGGAACATCCAATTACAACTGAACATAAAGCAATACTGCCTGAATATAAACATAACATCTCTGAATACTTACAATGAATGTGTCATTGAATGACGCAAAGATGTGAGCTACCCCAAAAACATGCTCACCGTCCCTCACGGCAGGTCCAAGTGTCACATTTTCTTCCTTAGGCTCTCTAGTCTTCTTCTTCGACTATAAAATCAAATGTACAAGGCATAAAGGTTAAAATGATGAAATTTCGCATAAAAAAAGAGTATATGTATGAAAAACAATGGATTGAATGCCAACAACTGGATTGAGCATTTGTGCAGTAATTGGTCGAAAAACTGGACTCAACAAAAACTTATTATAGCATGTTGAACATTTAAATACCAACAAAATGGGATCAATGAGAAACAAATTTCAATTTTATAAACTCCATATAAATTATGATAAAGTCAATAAAATTGCTCTACAAATGCTTTCAAAAACCCACTATTCAGAAACAGATTGTTAAAGAATCAGAGATAAGTTAATATAAAAGAATTTCCAAATGGACAATCGAAAAGCAATTAAGCTCTAAAATATACTCAAAAACGACACCATTTAAGAAGCAAACATAGAGATTGATTGGGACGTCTACAGCAAGCAAACGTATGGAGAGAGAGAGAGAGAGGTGCTTACCATGGCTCCGACGTGATGAAAGTGAGATGGAGATAGAGCAAAGAAGGGTTCAGGGGAGGTTGTGTGTTATGAAGCTCGAAAACCCTAGAGAGGAACCAGAAACTCTGTATCGGCTGCGATTATATGAGAGGCGGGGATTAGGGTTTTACTATGCGAAAGTGTGAAATGTTTGGATTTTCATTTATGCCACGTAACTTCTTGAAAATATTTAAAATGCACCTCAATTTTGTTATATTTCTTTGGATGCCCTCCGGCCTCCTCAATAGGATTTGGACCTAAATTTTATGTCCGATGTTTAAGATTGGGCCTAAAATTTTAGGCTATGAATTGATATAAAATAAGAAAGGTAATGGACGGTTTTTAAAAGAAAAGGAAGAGTGGAGAGGAAAAGAGAAAGGGAAAATATTTATCTTATTGTATTTGAGAAATTATAAATTAATAATAAAGAGAGAGCAGAAAAAATAATTTTATCATGTTTGGATCATGTTGCACATATATAAATTGGAATTTGAATACTAAATAGTTTAAAACTATATATATATATATATATATATATATATATATATATATATATATATATATATATAAAATAAAAGTTCAACTCAATAGTTGGTTTGAATTTTTTTTTTTAAGAAAATATAAACTAAATAAAAAAAATATAATCTAAACCCACACTTAGCTATTTTTTCTTACTTTTTTTTTTTTGACATTAAAATAATGAGAAACTTGAATCGAAATCACTTGTCCAATAGAACAACACAATATCATTAGACTATGTCTATGAGTGTCTGAGTGTTTTTGTCACTTGATATGAACTAAGAAAGAAAAAATAACATTTAAAGCAATAAATTATATATATATTTTAAAGAAAAACTAAAGTATAAATAAAAATATTTGAGCCAAAAGTTCAATTCTACCCTATATTATTTTGGTTTGAATCGTAATTCCAACTCTTTATTATAAAGGAGTTTGTATATAAATACCCAAAAAAGATAAAATATTTTTATATATGTTTTTTTTTCAAAAATACACTTATTAAATT
Source organism: Vernicia montana (assembly GCA_949750685.1). Classification (NCBI taxonomy): domain Eukaryota; kingdom Viridiplantae; phylum Streptophyta; class Magnoliopsida; order Malpighiales; family Euphorbiaceae; genus Vernicia; species Vernicia montana. The sequence goes on along the minus strand of CATKHJ010379165.1, from coordinate 5,056 downwards.
TTTTTTATTTCAAAAATACTCAATTTTTAAAGGTATATTATAAGTATATCACAAATATATCATAAATATATATTAAAAAAAAAGACATTTTTATAAATCTGACAAATTAAAAGGGTATTTTTGAAAAAAAAAATAAAAAATTGATATTTAATGTAATTTCCTCCATTATAAAACGATTCAATTCTCTTCATTCAATTATAAAAGTGGGCCAATTAAGTCCAATTGATTTTTTTTTTTTTTTTTTGCCAAGTAATTAAGCAAGAACTATAAGACCAAATGAACAGTTGAACACGTGGACGGAGAGAAAAAGAAGACAGAGACGAACGAAAACCAAAACATCATAAAATATGCAAAGCACAGTAAACAAAGAAGCAACGGAGAGCAACATTTCAGAGAGGCTATCGGCAATGGACACCCTCTACTTCCCGCACGCTGTTCAATCCATCGCCACTGATCCCTCCCACCACAAGTCTCTCTAAAGGATGGCAATTTTATTCGGTCCGTCCCGCCTCATTTAATAGATAAGGTGAGACTGATTTTTTAATTTATATTCAAATTGGATTTGGGTAATGTATTACCTAATTTAATTATATATATATATATATTTTAAAATTTATAATTAATTTTTTATGTGAAATATAAATTATATTGTATGAAAATATAGAAAAAAATATAAATGAATATATATACATGAGAAAATAAAATATAATAAAATTGAAAATGAAAATAAATAAATAAATATAAACGGGTAACGCCTGCCCCGTCCCGTCTCACCACCCGCTCCGAAGCGGGGCGAGTATTTTATTTTTTAAACGGATCGGATTTGAATTTTGCAAAACTCGTTCCATATCTAACCCGCTGTCATCCTTAGTCTCTCTTCCTTGACCTCTATCTTTCATTTTTTTTTTTTTCAAAACCCTAAATATAATTTGTATTTGAATTAAATATTATGGAAAAGTTTAATTGACCTAGCTAGCTTAGTTTCTAATTGCTTAATTTATTATTATATTATTAATCCATTTTCTTGGTAATTGACATCTGAAGAGCTTACAGAATTTGATATGTTAAACAGTGATTATGAGATAAATTGGCATCTCAAGAATCTTAGAAGCAAGGCGAGTCCAACTTCTGAGGAGTTAGTGAAGGTTAAGAATAGGAGATTGGCTTTTTTGAATAAACTGATACATGATGGAACTTACTTCTCTGAGGATGCAATGAGAGAAAGAGAGCCATATTTACATCATGAGTTTATTGGGAAGTTTCATGATCTGAGTGCTAGAGGCAATGACGGAGCTATAAGACCATGATCTCTCTAACCTCTAAAATATAAAAATTTATAGGTGTAAAATTATAAAAATTTGACCATATACTGTATTTGATTTTCTTTATTTTAGATGAAAATTTTATTTAAATATATAAAAATTAACTTAATTATATATATTACCTTAATATAAATTATAGTCTAAAAAATTTAGCTTCTTATAAAAAAAAATTTCTAACTTCGTCTAGCTAGAGGTGTGGCTAGGCTAGGTGAACAGTGGTCGGACATGTTAATAACAAGGTATGATGAAGCTTTTTTTTTTTTTTTCCGCCAAATTTGAGGAAGCTATTTTGGTTTCTATTTTTTGTACAGCACATTTGTTTACTATTTACCCTTTGTTTGGATAATTTTTTAGAGAGGAAAAAAAATAAGAAAGAAAAATAAATTTTATTTTCCTTCCTCATGTTTGAATAAGAGGAAAATATGGAAAGAAATAAAAATATAATATGATACATTTACTATTTTACTCTTTATTTGATAATAAGATATATTTTAAAATGAGTAAAAATGTATTTTTATACTAAATAGTAAAATTTTCTCTTCAATCCTTACATTTTTCTCTTCATTTTGGGGAGAAAATCAAAGGAGGAAAATAAACTTTGTTTTCTTTCTTTTTATTATTTTCCTTCTATTCTAAAAAAAAAAAAGTAAAATAGGAATCCCTCCTTATTTTTCATCCCTATTTTCCTTCATCTCTTATTTTATCCCAATCTAAACATAGGGTTAGGGGACAAATACTAAACGGTGAGTAAATTACACCAATCATCCATCAACTATTGATTAATGTACATTATCGTCCCTCAATTTCATTTTGTTACGATAATATCACTAATGTTATACTAACCATTTCATGAATATCCCTGAAGCTAATTTCTATCAATTTCTTTAATAGAAAGCTGACTAGAACACCACCTAAACTATTTTAAATTTTAAAAATGCTACATCAGCACCTAGATATATTTTTCTTTCTCCTTTCCTCGTTCAATCCCACATCCTCTCTCTCTCTCTTACCATGTTTCTCTCATTCGTTGAACTCTATTATTTCTCTCTCTTTTATTTCTCTTCCATAATTTCAATTCCAATCTCTCTTTATTTCTTAATAAAAAATCTATAATTAAAGAACTATATCAAGATTTTTGAATAACATCACAAAACAAGATGATGACCAACAAAATGGTGATGGCATAGCAAGTCCATTTTTGGGGTTTTTTTTGGAGAACTCTCATCGTCTGCAACTGTTGGGCTTCGCCATGGACAAAGGAGCTAGCTCTTTGCATATTGCTTTCAATTTCATCTAATTGCTCACCTTGAGCTTGCACCAATACTGCCATGTCCAATTCTAAAACAAACCCATCAAAATTCATGATCTGGGTCGAGATTTATAAGTCCCAAATTAATCAAAATCAAACATCAAATTACTAAACATGTAGAGATCAATTGATCTAGTGTCCTCTCATCAATCGATCAAATGATTATTTGTGAGCTTGGTTTGTTCGGCAGGGATGGTGGACTCTTTGGCCACTAGTTCACGTCAATTGAAGTCTCAAGGTGGCTCGTGGAGGCCGACAATGGTGGAACTCGGGTCCAGATCTGCATGAAGCTTGCCAGACTTGCAAGAATCGATGGTGACCAATCTACGTGACTGATTTACAGGTCTGAATCTGTGTGAAGATCGCCGGATCTGTGTGAGGCTTGCAAGGTTTAAGCCTTGGGTCTTGCGATGCTGACAAGGCATGGGGATGATGATGGTCTTCTCGGTGATGATGGTAAAGCTTGGTCAGAGTGAAGAAGAGAAAATTCCAAGCTAATTTTCTCTTTTTTTTTTCATATCATTTTTTTTTTTCATTAAATGAGTAATTGACAGTGATGCATTTGTTAATGGGTTTCTCATCTTCTTTCTGTTCTTCGATTTCTCTCCCAGTTTGTTTATGAATATAAGATAAAAGAAAGTAATACATGTATGTGTATACTGCGTTGAGTTCTGGGAAATGAGATTGCATTGTTTTTTTTTTTTTTTTTTTTTTTAATTTATGAAGCAATGATGATTGATAAAGAGATGGGTTTTATTTATTTATTTATATATCTATTTTACTGTCATTTCATGATGAAACGGAAACTATTTTGGTTTTGGAGATGGATTTGGGTCTGGATTTGAGTTGGGGTAAGGTGATTAAGAGAAGAATACGATAAAGAATGTTTGACAGAGACAGAGAGAGAGTGAGCTGGTACGTGCGTGGAAAATGAGAGAAATATTACATTTGAGTGGACTAATATGACATATTTTAAAATAAAAAAATGAGTGATGTGCATCCATATAAGTGTTCAGTTAGGAGAACATACGAAAAATGGGGTGAGGGACATTATTGTTACAATTGATATAACGGCAGTGATATTTTCGTTACAAAAATTAATTGAGAGACGATAATGTGCATTAGTCAATAGGTAAGGAACGATAAGTGTAATTAACCCACTAAACGGTGGTCCTATTTATTTATTTGCTAAAGTGGTCCCATTTCTTTATTTAGTGGGTCCTTTCTCTTTTTAATATTTTATTCATTATTTGTATTAAAGATAATGTTACATGGGTTATTACTATTTAGTGGAGCCCGTATAATTTTAAAATACATAAAAGAAGTAACTTTTCCAAATTAGGCCGGTTATCAATTGGGCTTTGGCCCATTTTTACAAATGAATATGGAGAATTGAACCATTTTGTAATAATAGGGTGAAATTTAGATTCAGGCCAAAATATGAGAGTGAGTTTGAAAAATTAGGTAAGATAGCCTAATGCATTATCTTTAATGGTGTAGTTTTTTTTTTTTAAATATTATATGCAATGCAGATATTAATTATAAATATTAAATAGTATAATAATCTAATATGGATAAATACACAATAAATTCATTAAATCTCTCACATAAATAAGAATCAATCCTGAAACCTCTTAATCTTAAGTTGGGAATGGCAATGAGGAGGAGCGGGGTGGGTTTTGAGATTTTCATTCTCACCCTATGACTAGTCAGGATAAAGACGGGACGAAATAAATTGAGTTTGGAGCGGATGCGAGGTGGGGATGAGAATTCCTATTTATTTTTTTATAATTTTATTAATATTAAAATTTTACAATTTATATATTTTAACAAAAATATTATACATATTTATGTTAAGTTTTATATATTATTAATTAATATTTAAATAATAATAATATAATTAAATATTCAATAATATAATTTTAAAGAAAATTAATAATTTATATATATATGTAATATGAAATTATATATATATATATATATATATATATATATATATATATATATATATTAATTTTGTGGAATCGAGGTAGAGATCGAATTGGGGTAGGGCGGAGAGATTTAATCTCATCTCCGCCTTATCACCATAGACGGGATAAGGATTCTCCTTCGAATTCGGAACGATAATGAATTTTTTATTGGGACAAATTGAGTTTTATCATCTCTATCTTAGGTGGTGTTTGATAACACCATTCAGCACTTAAAATTAAAAATTTCAGCACTTAATCGTTTTAAGTTTGTTTGATAACTACGTCTTAAAAGTCTAAATTAAGTCAAAAACTACTTAAAATGATAAGTCAAAATTTTTAACTTAAAATTTATACTGAATGCGATAAGTAATTACATTTTTAAATATTTTTACTATTTAAAAATTATATCACTTATTTTATTCAGCACTTAAAATTCAGTACTTAAATTTTCAGCA
>CATKHJ010379092.1:0-20584 GCA_949750685.1 Vernicia montana | reverse complement strand
AAGTATAAGTATGTTATCTTTTAAGTATTAAACTGATACCAATAACTCAACTTTAGTTAACTAAAATCTTATTGACAAATATAATGTTTCTTTAAAAAACATATCTCAACTTTAATAATCAACAAATTCGAATTTACAATATTAATCATTTGACTACTGTTTAAAACATAAAAGATGATAAATTATTTTCATTCTAATATATATATATATATATATATATATATATATATATATATTAAATTAAAATTTTAAAGTGTCAAATTAAAAAAAAAAAAAAAAAAAAAGAAAGTTATCCTACAAAGAAATTTGAAATGTTTTCATAGAATACAAACAAACACTTCACCACCACTGGACAATCACGGAGTTTCAACTTTCAAATGGCCGCAAAATGACACACCGTTTGGTTTGTCCAAAACAAAAAACAAACAGAGCACCACACCAATTTTTTTTTTTTTTGTAAATAAATCAGTAGAAAAACTGTAAAAGCCATCATAAGAAATTATCAATGTTTTTTCTTTTTCTTTTTCTTTTTTTCTTTTTGCTTTTTTTTTTTTTCCTAATAATGTAAAATATTATTGAAAAGCAAAGAGTGTCGGTTTTTAGGGATGTAAGAACATTCCATAAAGAATCATAGAAACCCAAATCCAAATCTATGCAAATCCCACTCTTTTTATAGCTTCACTGGGAAGAGGTTGTGGTGTTGGTGGTTGTGGTTGTGGTTGTGGTGTTGCATTTATGGGAATCTTATAAAAGATCAATCTGAAAAGCACCCATTACCTAAAAATTCTTTCTTTTTCATTCTATTGTGAAAAGGGTGTATTTTGAGAGAGAGAAAGACTCTTTCTTTTAGAGAGAGAGAGAGAGATATGAAGGAGTTGTTTGGGAGTCCAGGGAGAGTGAGTGGGCTAGGACTGAGAGTTGGGCAGTTTGTGTTTGCAGCAGCTTCAATTGGAGTCATGGTCTCTGCTCGTGGATTCTTTAACTCCACTGCTTTCTGGTAATTTCATTTCTAATCCCCTTTCTTTTTTCAAATTTTTTCTTTTGTCGGGTACAAATTAGTTTCTGGTTTTCATTTATTCTGTTCTGTTCAACATCTATTAATTTTGGAATTGATGGCGATTCATCTATTACTGGTATAGTACACCAGTGGCCCATTTGATTAGTAAAATTCTGTCATTGCTTCTTATATTAGTGTAAGGAAAAAGTAAAACTTGTGTTTTTGCTAGTCAAATATTTTTACTAGTTTTTCCCAATTCAAGAGCAATGTCTGGGTAAGGAAACAGTAAAACTTGTGTTTTTGCTTGAATTAATGGAGAAATATGGGGAAAAGTTGGAAAGTAAACAAAAAGTGGATGGAACAACCCCATATTCCTAATGCTACTGTCCTTACTTCTGCAAATAGCACTAACAAGGTTAAGAATTAAGAGTCCTTATAACTGAAGGCATTTCTTTGGTTGGCGGTCTTCAGCAAGATTAATACCAGTAACTTGTAATGGGTGAGGAGGCACAATTAGACAATGTATCCTGATTCTTGATTTATGTGTTACCACTTACCACAATAGTGAGTGATCAACATTTTTTCCTTTTTTTCCATCCCATTACTCTGCTTTTGGTCCATTATGGAATAGGCTCTCTGTTGTTTTGACGGAATAGTGGATTTGGTTCGAATACTTGGAGGGATTTGAGAGAAATATCAAGCAGCTATTATGTTGTGCTGTAATTGCAGTGGTTTGATCTATTTGGGTGATAATGTGATGATGTGATTAGTGCTTGCCTCTTTAGTTATCATGGGATAATAATGATTTCCTAGTGTTTCTAATCTCTGTAGTGTTCTGCTTCTGGGATGTAATTGGAGAGTTTTACTTTGTTATTTTGTTAGTTCTGTCATCATAAGTTTAAGGGTTTAAAATTCCTTGAAATTTGACCTAATATAGACTTTTGTCCCTGACTCTACCTTTTAGTCCTTGATGTATTGGCCATGAAATTTTCATTATACTGTAGTCCTTGAAATTTTATAATTTGATTGTACTTTGTCTATGAATCATTATATCTAAAACTCTAGTCCTGCAAAACCTTACACTTTATGCTAGTACAAGGACTAAATAACTAACTTGAAACAATGGAGAAAGTATATATTAGGCTAAACATCAGGTAGTTTTTAGTAATTCCCCTATTTTTAAGCTTTCATTGTTTAAAGAATGATGCCTCCTAATTATTCTCTTCTTTCTTTACTTTGATAAATATTTTGTTAAATGAGGAGGGGGAAAGTTGATATTCATGTGGAAAGCCTTCATAAATAAAGAGTTGAAGGGTTTGGTTGACAATGACTTATTTTTGCATTATAATGGGATCACATTCAAAGCTAGTGGATTTGATAGGCAATTCAATCTATAAGTCCACTTATAATGGACAACAGAGAAACATATGATAATGATATGAACCTTCCCAATTTGGATCATGTACCCAAAATTTGTCAAAATGAAGTCAATAAGCTTTTAAAACAAAATGCAGAAAATGGGTGTTTTCGTCATGCTGTCTTATCAATATAGAGATTCGAAATTGTGAAGAGCATAAGGCATGCAATGACAGAACTGATTATAAATCACAGAGAGACAAAGAACAAAACACTTCCCAAGTTCTATGCTTTGTATGAATAGTTGACCAGCCTTGATAAACTATTTCTCTATTGAGAAATACTTGTCTCTTGTCATAGTTCTAGAGGATGTATGATAGCCTGATTGATATTTCAGATTTGGAAAGATGAATCTCTTTAGTTAGCAAACTAAGTACCAATCTCAACCATATTATATCGATGATTGGGGACCTAGAAGGAATATTGAACTGATGTTGGAAATATATTCTTTAATTTTGTGTATCATATATTCTTCATATGCATGTATATTCCAAGTCAATATTTTAAATGTAGTTCAATTCAATAAAGTTGATGACAATTGGGGCAAGGTATAGTTTCAATTCATCCCTTGGGATAATTGTTTGATAAGAAGAACCACTGAACAATCATTTTGAGTTGGGAAGGGATTTATTACCATCTAATGTGTTTATGTGAAAATTCAATGTTGTGGGAGGTCACATAGTAGGTTTTTGGGTGCTGTTACTTATGTGATTTGGTTAGATGGGGCTTGCAGCCTTAGTTCAGGGCATTTAGGGTATTAACCACATATATTTATTCCTTCACTATTTCTTACATTTATTTCTCTGACTAGGCATAAAATTCCTTTGATCCTTAAGTGTAGAAAGTAGTTTTGTTTTTCATTCCTTTATGATAAGCCGTGGATTTCCCATTCAAATGGAGCTTGCCCATTTGGTGGTTTTAGGATCTACATCCTAAACACGTTGCTTACCAATCTGACGCTTCATGTCTAACATTGTTTCTTTGTATGTTTTTCATTTAAAAACTGATATTTTGTATCCATGAACATGGTAATGCTAGGATTTTTGGGTGTTATTTAAGACAAACTGATGGGCATGACTATGTCTAAATATGTGCATGCATGTCCATTCAAATCTGCTAGGCAATCTCTGCTACTCATGCATGTTGATCTCAATATTGTATCGTTTTTTGGGTACATTTTCTTAACAATGCATCATTCTTCTATGTGGTGGTACTGCAATTTTGACATGTGCGTGTTGATTTCAGCTATTTGATTGCATCAATGGGGCTTCAAGTTCTTTGGAGTTTTGGGCTTGCATGCCTTGATCTGCATGCTTTGAGATCAAAGAGGAACCTACAAAATCCCGTCTTAGTGAGCCTATTCGTTGTTGGCGACTGGGTAACTATTTCTTGTACACATATTTTTTTCGACTGAATTACACATGTTAAGTCTTAATAAATAAATTGTTTTTCTTTGGATCTGTGTTTATGGCCCATAAGTTAATCACTGAAAGGATGGAACAGTTGCCACAGCAGAATCAATTAGTAAAAGTTTAAAATCAAATGATTGAGGAAAAGTGTATTGCTGATTGTATTATTTTATGCAACAATTAGAATAAGTTAAAATCTTTGTCAATTGTGTAAAAATGCCAAAAAGGATAAAATTCTTGAATGAGAAAGAGGATACCTGTGCATTTATCTTCTTTTGTCCATGCAATAAACACCCAGTGCTAGTGGCACAGAGTTCAGACTGGCCCATTTAACTGGCTTTTTTCTTCTCCATCTCTTTGTTATAAAATTTTTTTATTTGTTGAATGTAATTAATTTTTAAATTTGTTCCCTATTGTATATTGCTATACAATATATGAATTTGAGACTCTAAAAATAAATTTATATATTAATGCAAAGTGTAATAATAAAAGAAAAAAAATAATAAATGGATACGATAATTTAGTATTGTTATAAATTAGTATTTTAGTACAAGTAAATCATGAAAAATGCATAGTGAATACGTGTTTTGGAAACATTAGAAAAATATCATTTAGAAGGAAAATAGTATGTATGTATATGGGTCGGGCTGGATTTGTTGGGGTATACTTCCCTCAGCCCAAACTGAATTTGGGTATAAAATTATTGAACAAACTCATCCTACCCCAAATTTATATAGTCAGGACAAGCTAGAAATTACAATCCTAATTGTAATATTGTATGCCAACTTCAAGCCCTAGGCAACAATCAAAATAAGCTAAAATTTGTGTTTTTGTGTAAGAAGGATAAACTCTTGAATGAGAAGAAGATAAGCCCTTGTGCATTTGTCTTCTATTTGCCATGCAGTCAACACCCAGCCCCTATGACACAGATTTGAGTCCTATAGTTCTTAGATCCCTCTTCCATCTTCCCTCCATCCCCCCAATCCCCTCCTCTTCTTTCCCTCAATTAGAAGTTTGTCAAGGATCAGAGTGGACCACCATCCAGAAAATTTTTTTAGTTCTCTTTGGTGTTGACCTAAACAGCAAATCAGCCAACTTTTGATTGAAGATGAAGATGAATGATTATTTTCATTTGATGTTATATATTGTCTTTCTACAGTTCTTGGCTTCTTTATATAGTTGTGAGATCTACAAAATACTAATTAATGCTATGTGCAAATTTTAACTATTTTGGCACCTTTGAGCACAGTTGTGTTTGTCTTACTAGAAGAATTTGACTTTTTGGTTCTTTTTCTTGGCCACACAATAATGTGTAAGAATAAAATTGACGAGTTGGTTGAAAATATCACGGTGAGAAGAAAACATGAAATATTTGCAAAATCCCCAAGTTGTTTCAATTGATATCTAAGCAATGACATTCTCTTCTCTTTCCCTTTCTTATGTCTATAAACCTTTTCTCTTGTCCCTTCTTTTTTTTTTTTTTCTCCTTTTTTCTTATATTTTCTACTCATGTCATGTTTTTTTTTTCTCTTTGAAAAAAGAGAGGTTTTCATTACTAGTGGCATAGCAGTTATATGAATGATGTTTCAAAATTAAAAGGTAAGTTTCAAAGAATGTTGTTTGCCAAATAATATATCCTAACCTAATCCTGGAAATGTTGCCAATTCTGTATGGTTGTATGTCACAGGACTATGTTATATAGTTGCACTACTGTGCTGCTGTATAGCTAGATTTTAATTTAAGCATTGATGCTTCTTCAGAAATTATTATGACATTGTTTCTCTTTTAAATTAGGATATTTTCACTTATTGAATATGTACATTATTAACCTAATGAATTGCTTAACTTGCAGGTTACATCTATTCTATCACTTGCAGCTGCATGTGCATCAGCTGGAGTTACAGTTTTGTACGCAAGAGACTTGCATTACTGCAAAGCACCTCCCCATTTCCCATGCAGCAGGTTCCAAATCTCCATTGCTTTGGCATTTATCTCATGGTCTCTCCTTGCCATATCTTCTCATGTTATGTTTTGGCTTTTGGCCAACGTATGAATTAATCAACACCACCCTCACAGAGCCGATTTTCTTCGTTTTACCTTGTAAATATTGTTATTTCTGGAACATATCTGTTTTTCTTGGAAATGTCAGAAATTATCCCTTTTCAATAGCAAGTTTCTTTGGCCAACCCCATAAATTTTGTTGCTATCTTATGTTACAACACCCCGTTTTGTTGAACTAACAAGATTGAGAAAAATTAAGAGAACTATTGTTTGCACCGTACACTACTTTTATCTTGTTGCAGGAATGAAATCAATCAGATGGAATATTCGAAATACTTAAGTTTGACTCGATTAAACTCGAATAACATTAAAATTTTAGATGAATTTCTTTATTAATCTCAAATTAATATTCGAATGGCCTCGAGTTTCGAATTAATAAATTGTTATTTAAATATTATATATGATATAAACTGTATATCTAAAGTTTAGATATATATATATATATATGTAACTTAGATATTCTATTTTTTCATAAATTAAGTATTATAATATTCGAAATTTAGCCAAATTTGAATATTGTGTGAGCCGAATTCAAGTAATTCACTGTAATTTGACTCATTTACAGTGTAACTTTTACACTCATGTCATTTGTAGCCAAATTTTTGCCTAGCTGCCTAGCTGGGTAGTTCATGAATTAAGCTTGAGATGGAATTGAAGATGACCTGTGAATTGGTCTTATCACTTGTGTCATCACAACCGCTCACTACGGTTACCTCTGGCTCAAGAGTGGTTGGCAGTCTAATTTCTAACATCTTTGTCCAATTGACATGCTAATGCTATGCAAGTTGCTATAGAATAGCGTGTAATTTATGTTTGGTTTTGGGAAGCCTAGGGCAGGAGCTGTCACTACCATAGCATCGATATTCTTTTCAAACTCTTGAAAGCAACAATTGAACTTGTTTAATACACTAATTATAGCCACAGCCCATTGCAGTAGCTTTTGTTATGGTGCCTGCCTTATAAGAGAATTCAACACTGGATCAAAGCAACAATTCAACTTTGCTACAGTGAGGGTTTTTTTGTATGGGGGGAAATATAAAAACAGTAATTACTAGGACAGCCCTCTATAATTCTTGGAAAGATGGAGGGTCCAAGGAGAAATTGCTGATTCTTATGATATATATATTATTATTATTTTTTTTTTTTGCCAAAGATATATATATTAAAATCAATTATCTATTCTTTAAGATTCCAAATGGATCTTTCAAGATCCATACCATACTGCTAGGCTGCTACTATGTCCAAATTGTTACATTATTATAATTATTTCTCCTTAACAGAATGAAATCATAATAGCTAAAAGCTTTTTTTTTTTTTTTTATGTTGAAAATTTTTATATTTTATTAAATAATGTCAAGAATTACATTAGTTTTATTTTCAGATTGTAACATTTGACCTTCCAATTGTATTTAACATATTAAGAATTACAAATTTTTAGTGCTATGTTAGGTATATCACATCACATGGTAGGGCATAGATCCCTTGTTCTCTAATATCTATTCTATTTCCAATTGATTATTATTTAATTTGATGTCGTCTTTAAATTGCTCAAAGAGGCATCTGTTTCGTGGATCGACTCTAAATTTAAAAAAATATTAAAATTTTTAAAGAAAAATTGGGGATGGTATATACTATATATTTATATCAAAAGTTCTGAAATTGGGTGAATTCTTGAAATGTTGTTTGGTATAAAGATTTGGAAATTGGACATCAAAATAAACATGATGTCAAGAGTCTATCATACATTAATGCTAAAATTATTGCATGATAAGTGGAAGATTAACTTAGGCGATTTTGACATGTTAAAAGTGTTGATGCTAAGCGCCTACGTACCAAACAATTTGATTTGTTTCTTTTTCAAAACTGAACAATTTAATTATTTAAATTTATAAAAAATAATACAAAATTAAGATAATGAATTGCAAAAGTAATATTTTTTTAAGCATTGAAGATAGCATTTAATGTTGATGTTATTCAAATTTTAAAGTAATTTCCCTTTATCACTAAATTAAAGTATCAATTATCCAATAATCATGATCAATTGTTAACAATGGGTGATCAACACTCAACAACTTAAAATTGAGTGTTTCATTAAGTATGTTAAAAAATTAGCCAAACCCATTAAATCAAATCGATTTAATCCAATTCAAATTAAAAATCGTGGTTTTATTATTAGTGTAGTTTGAATTGGTTTTAAAAAATGGTCAAACCAAACATTTTAATTTAATTATGGCTGAATATATAAAAAAAAATTGACTAAAACTAAACCGAACCGAAATATACTAAAATTTATATATTTTGATTTATTTTAATTTTATAGAAACCTTTTTGTTTATATTAATTTTTGAAACTTTTTTTTATATCTTTTAAGTTGGTTTTTATCAAATAATATAAATTTTTCATCTATTTAAATTATAATTGCTCTTATTTTGGTCTTTCATACATGGATTTGAGATATAATTTCATATTATAAAAACATTTTAAGCTAAATAGTCTTTATTTTTATTTTTTAAAATATTTTTACCTTATAATTCAAACTGACCAAACCGATTATCAAAATAAAAATTTAATAGTATTGCTTTGGATAATTTTTAGCCTTATTTAATTTAAATATGATTTAAATTATTTACAAACCGATATGATTAGTTTAGTTAAAATTATCTACTCCAAAATTAATCAAACCAAACCATTAACACGTTTAATTTCCATTATAATTTAAATAAATTATCATCTTAATAGTTTAAATTTATCAAATGTTTCAAATAAATAATTTAATTGAAATTAAATATTAATTATTTTAGTTCGAATCATTCAACTAATAAGAAGTTTTCACTATAAATAGCAAGGAAATTATAATCCACAAAGTTGAATTCTGTAATGACTAATTTAAGTATAGAAATAGACAACCAATTACTACATATCCTACCTACAATTAAAGCTTAAGGGCCCTTGACATTAATTAACATGATAAATTGGATTTCTTAGAATTTTGTACCACAAAAGAACAACAATGTTATCAATTCGGGACCCTTTATATTTATCTTTCCATATCTTCATAATCAAATTGGATATTTTTCTGTCTATATTATTATTATTATTATTATTATTATTATTATAATTAGGGCCACGTCTGCAACTTTTATAAATGCCTCTGATTCATGTGAAAGAGAAGAAAGCACCAATTCAGAGTTTTACAGGCTTATACCTTAACTTTTTAGGTCCACCATGTGTATGTCTTGCAAGCGCTTATCCTTTGCTTTAAATCTCATGACCCACCACCTACATTTACCTTCCTTAACACAATAGATAAGGTCAAGACCTTATATATTTACTTATTATTAAAAATAAATATATAAATTAATATATTCTTGTTAAGAAAAAGAAAGACAATAATCATATATTAATGAATAATGTTTATAAGTAAGAATTTTTCATAAATTGAGGGAAAAAAAAAACATGAGGTCAACTACAATATCAATTATATTTTGCTATTTATAATTTTTATTAAAATTTTTACACTTGAGAAATTATTTTAAAATTATAAATTTGGATATTATAATTTTAAATTAGGTTATAATATTATGAAAATATTATAATTTTCAAATAAAATAATTTATTTAGTAGTTTATCCAAAACTTTAAAAAAAATATATAAAAGCAAACAGATGCATCTACGTATGATAAAGAGTTAAAAGACAATGCGTGTGGAATCCACTCAGAAGTAACTTTAAAAACATTTAAAAAAAAGAACAAAATTATAATTTATGCCACCGACACTTGATGAAAATCATATTACAGAATAAATTTTTTTTAAAAAATCCAAAAATGGCCACAAAGAATCCATATTAAAATGGCAGGACTAAACAAAGAATTTTGCCATTTGATAAATTACAGAAAGCCTCCTGAGGAATAGAAGATTTATTTCTATGTACATAACTAAAGTAAAACTTCTCACACAAAGGATCACACTTATGCCCCCTCCATGATAAAACAAGACACTCAGCAGCTTGACTCCATTCATCCAAACCTAAAAAAAATGACTTTTACACTTGTGTACGAGACAAAGGGAACGAAAAAAGAACCAAACACATTTTAACTTCTCCTGCCTACAACATATTCTACAGATTTCAACCCCCCATTCCCTCACATAACTATCTCCGGCTTCAAAATGCTTGATTTGATCTCTTTGTGGGGCAAAACCACACCCCCATTGCTGTAAATTTCATCACATACATGGACATCTTCTCCAAGAATCGTCATGTTTTCTACACGAGCCCATTGGCCGACAGTGGAGTGCCACCCAATGATGCTGCCGGATATGCAGGCATGCTTCTTGATGCGCACTCCACGCATCACAGTGCAGCGAGAAAGTCTAACTCCCGACTCAACAACACAGCCTGGACCTATTGCAACATCTGGTCCAATCAAGCATCCCTCTCCAATCTTAGCAGTCTCATCCACCAAAACATTTCCCACAATGTTGGGGCCAGTGGCTAGTCTAGATGAAGATCTCTTTCTCAGAGAATCTAGATAGAGTCTCAGGCCTGTTATGTAATCCCTTGGCTGTCCAATGTCCATCCAAAAACCTGGAAGGACCATTGCAAAGAGCATTTTATCTGCTGCAATTTTTGGGAAGACTTCTTTCTCAATTGAGGTAGGCTTGAGTTCAATTCGATCAAGAACAGATGGATTCAACAGATAAATTCCAGCATTGATTTTGTTTCCAACAAATATTTTTGGTTTTTCCACAAATCTCTCAACTCTCCTTGTGGATTCTTCCATAACCACCACACCATATTTTGATGGCTCATCCACCTACGAAATAAGGACAAATTTTGGGCAAAAAAAAAAAGATTTCAATCAATTGACATTTGGCTTTTAGTTTCAAAATATCTCTTATGGAAAACCTTACCAAGTAGCAAAATGATTAATTAAATAGAATTGTTACCTTGGTCACCATTATAGAAGCCTCTCCTCCATGGGCTTTGTGGAACTCTATCATTTCTTTGAGTGGATATTCGCTGATGACATCACTGTTGAGAACAAAAAATGGTTCACCAGAACTATCAATCAATTTGTCCCTAGCCAAAGCCAGAGGACCAGCAGTGCCAAGTGGCTCAGTCTCTTGTGAGCATGTGATCTTAATCCCCAGCTTAGCTTCAAATTCCTTCAAGAAATTCAACATCACCTGCAGAAGATGGAGCAACACCATAAGCAGCTAAGCACACTTTAGTTGAATCAACCTCTTAATCTTTAATTTAATTTGATGGTGACGGAAGGGGGGGATCCAATTTTTACCTCTGGTTGGTAGTTAATAGCCAAAACCACTTCAGTCACTCCAATCGCCTTAAGAGCCTCAATCTGCAAGGAACTCAGAGTCAAGCCACAAATTAAGGAATGATGAGAGAGAAGACATCCATTGAAAGATCAGCTTTTACAAAGACCTAGACTATAAAAAAGATTTAACAAAAATGAGTTGCTTCTCAATCATGGATCTTGGAAAAAAGAAGAAGAAAATCAATACTTGCAAATGTATTACAGTTTTAAAGAAAATCAATACTTGCAAAAAGAAAGCTTTATGAATCTGATTAAAAAAATATTACAGTTTTAAATTAGCACAATACTTGCAAATGTATACCTGATGGAGGATCATAGGTTTGTTGGCAAATTCAACAAGTGGTTTAGGGACACTGAGAGTCAGTGGCCTCAAACGAGTCCCAAACCCTCCAACAAGAATCAGTGCCTTCATTGTGATATGCCCGCTGCCTTTCCTGCAAATTCCAATGTCAGAAACCAAGCAGCTGTTTAACAGAGACCAACACAGAATACAATTTAAGATATATAATCAATAGCAGAACCCCATCTCCTCTTCAATTTCTTCTATTCATTGCACAAAGAAAGCAAAAAAATTACTCTGCAATACATTTGCAAGATCTAAAAAAAGTGCAAGAAAAAACCTCTGCAAGTATGTATGAAATTAAACTTGATACAAATTCATGACAGGCAGGAAGAGGAACAATTCCATCACAGGATTTGAATAAGAAAGAACATAACATTTAAGACAGAGCAGGGGACTTGGCCACAAACTCAAAAAAAACTAAAGCAGGATCACAAATGTGTCCAAATGAAGTAGTTGGTGTTAGCAAAACAACTTCCAGCTACACTACAGGTTGGAATTTTAAAGGACCGACATAATCAGATTTACTTTGTCATTGATCACTCCATAAAGGATTTGGAATCTATAAAGTAAATAACTATTGCTTCAAGTAAATGACAAAAATTTTAAACTACTTTATCGTTCTTAACAAAGACAGGCCTCAGATAACTTGAATGTTGCAAAACTTGTGCACCTAGGAAATTTCCATGGCATACTCTGAAGAATTAGAAGGCCGAAACTTGCAGCTGACATACTAGAAAGGATCCATTCTAAACAATAGCTGAGCTTAATATTCAAACTTCTGGAGTTGACCAAGTAAATTCATATTAAATAATCCCCAATTTGATAATTTTAACGAACTGTCACCAAAAGAAAAGCTGAAATGCAGTAAACATTCACAAAGAAAAGAAGCCAAATAGCATTCTTTGAACATACTCAAACAGAAAGAGAGGAAAAGGCAACAGATTTCTCGTGATAGTAAAATAAAGAAGGTAATGATGGAATTCTGTTTTCCATAAAAAAAGGAAACTTTCAAAACATACAACTCTAGAAAAGTAAACCCAATGAAAACAGATCTCTAACAACTCAATTGGCTACAAAAATTTTGATACTTAATTCAACTCTCTAAAAAGATCTCCAATTTGAAAATGGACACAATTGCAATTAAACAACAAATGATATGAACTTAACTGAACCAAATGATTCTACCGTTACTGGATCTAACAATATACATAAATATCACATCTTTTAACAATAAAATCCTTTGAAATTTCGCAACAAACAAACATGAGGACAATTCAAAACAAAATAAATTACCAAAACACAAAACATTATCCACATTGTTGCATTTCGCTAAAGATCCAAATCAAACCGACACTAAATGACACCATATACAGCATAAGAGACAGAAAAGCACAATCAAAACCATAATGGAAACCACGCGGATCAGCAAAATCAATTGGTGATTACCTTAAAACCTCACCAGATCCAAAATTTAAATCGAGTTCCAAAACCAGAGCCCCAACCGGAGTACGGAGCGAGTCAGAACGGCGCGAACTAAGTCGACTCGAGGGCTCTTCTTTGCTATTACAGGTGAGTCTGAGGTCTATGGAGGGCGTTGGTAAAGAGAGACGATGGGATTTATTTATATACAGAGGGAAGGAAAACCCATTTAATTAACTACCGTGAATTTGGCGGATTTGAAATTAATAATTAAATTTATTAAACTATCCTTTTTATTAAAGAAATTGGTAGGGCAAAAGTTTTAATTTGATAGAAGTTTTGGGGCAGTTCCATATTTTGGAAGAATTTAGGCACTATTTAAGAAAATTTTTTACTTTATATATATATGTTTTTTCTATAAATAAACTAATAAGCACTATGGAATTTCTTTCTTTAATAATATAAATGAACCACTTGAAAATTGAAAATTGAAAATTGAAAATTGAAAAGACTATGTAATGAGGGTGTGATAATTAATAACCAATTGGTTATGGTGATATCATCAAATTATACTCTCTCCGTTTCACAATAACTGTCTTTTTAGACAAATACACTTAGATTAAGAAAACAATAAATTAAAAATAATTTCAAATCAAATAGATTAATATACCCCTAATTTGTCTTTCACCAAAACTCTACCAATAACACTAAGTCACTTAATGTTAATGTTACATTGAGAAAAGACAGTTATTGTGAAACGGAAAAAGTATTTTATAGGGTTGAGAAAAATTAACAAAATCATTCATAATTGTAAATGAAAATCGGACCGGAGGAGATTGAACCGGTCTTCTGACTAGTTCACAGTTTGACCAATCCCACCGGCCAGTCCTCGAGTAATTGCCACAGAAAATCCCTCAGCCATCTACTCTGTACAAACGCTCCATAAAATCTCAAGCCCTTCTTGATTTCTTATATGTTTTTATTTATTTCAATTTTCATCAAATCAACTGGAGATTTAAATCAAGCCAAACATAGAACCAGAGAAATGCAAAATTATTATTAAAAGTTTTAAATCTGAAATACATAAATTATCAAATCAAAATTTTCAATGGGTTTTTGCTCAAATCTTATATATATATTTAAGAGAAATCAAGTGATGCTTTATTTGATTTCCCAGAAAGTTGAAAAAGTTTAGAATAAGAGAGAGATTGAAACTCTTTTATCTTCAACAGCTACACATTTATTGACTAAAAAAGTACGATAACCAAAGTGAAAAAAAGAAAGCAATACCATGTTTGGATGGTGAGAAAGTGAAGGAAAAGAAAAAAAAAACGTTGAATGGCCATTTTGGCTCCTGAACTTCTTACAATGTACCAAATTCACCATTGCAATACTTTTTGACTAGTTTAAATGCATGAACTCTTTTGGAAAGGCCAATTAAGCTTTTTTTTCGACAAAAACATGCGCGTGTAACACACCGATATAGAAACTCAAGTGAATCAAAGGAAATATTATTTTTAATGTACATCAAAGCATAAAATATCATGCACAATAAAATAGTTATTAATGCTTTCTTGGGTTAATTATTATTTTTTTTAAATATATATACACACAAACTCACACACACAGGGACAGAAAAAAAAAAAATATACACATCTCAAAACCATTGCAATTTTAAAAAGGCATGTTAACCCTTATATCCCACTCATAAAAATTGCTCTTTATTGGGTTAATTATTAAATAGTCTCTAAAATTTATTTTAATATATATTCTAATATTTGCAGTTTTAAAATTAATAATTTTATTTTTTAGAAAATTTAATAATAATTAAACACTTTAGTCATTATTAAAAATATGAATTTTTCATCACATTAATTTTTGAGGATTTTAAATTATATTATATTTTTAATCATTAAATTTTTTAAATCAATTCTACTTTAATTTTTTAAAATTAATAAATTTTAGCACTTTAATTCCACAACATTATATATATATATATATATATATATATATATATATATATATATATATATATATATATATATGGCAAACAAATTGGGTTGGACCAGTTATACAATCAAATTGAACATATTAAATTATTCATCAAAATGATGCTAAAAAAATTTCAAATCAAATTTGAATGAATTTATAAATTTCGAGTATGTACCCAGCTGAATTTTTATTAATTTATCAAAAAAATTAAAATTTTTATTAAAAATATTTATATTTATTTTTAATTTATTTTAGTTGAAGAATATATATATATATATATATATATATATAGAGAGAGAGAGAGAGAGAGAGAGAGAGAGAGAGAGAGAGAGAGAGAGAGAGAGTTATACAATCAAATTGAACATATTAAATTATTCATCAAAATGATGTTAAAAAGAATTTCAAATCAAATTTGAATGAATTTATAAATTTCGAGTATGTACCCAACTAAATTTTTATTAATTTATCAAAAAAAAAATTAAAATTTTTGTTAAAAATATTTATATTTATTTTTAATTTATTTCATTTCAAGCAAATATATATATATATATATATATATATATATAGAGAGAGAGAGAGAGAGAGAGAGAGAGAGAGAGATGAGGGAACATGAAGAGTCATGGCGCATTTAAAAAAATTTAAAATTTTTGATAAATATTACATGTATTTAATTTTTTTTAAAAATATAATTATATTTTCAATATTTGACCTCTCAAAATTAAAAATATTTGTTATAATATAATGAGATATTTTTAATTTGATCACTTTAAAAATAAAATTCAAGCTCTGCCAATATATATACGTGTATAATTCTTCTAATATAGATAAAGTAGAAATTAAATAAATGGTAAAAGTGATAAATTGGTATTCAACTTTATTGTCTAGGATAATTAAGGTTAAATTTTTAGCGATTGAGTTTCACACGGGTATTTTCATTAGGTTTAGGAGTTTGGTATATTTAAACGGTAAGTTTTGGAGCTTATTTATCTAAAAAAATTAATTTGTCCTTAATTGTCCCGACAATAAAATTGAAAAACCAATTTGTCACTTTTACCCTTAATTTTTAAAATGAAACATGTAAAGTATTATAACATATAAAAGTAAATATAATACTATTTTTCTCTCTTTCAATATTAATGAATAAATATAATTCTTCTCATTCCTCTTTTATATATGGTAAAAGTAAATATATTATTTTTTTAGCTCTATAATAATGACTAAAAAATATTTTTTTTTTTCTTTTACAAGTATTTTAATGTGATTTATTTTTCAGAAAATTAGTCTCCTTTTTTATCGATAAAAAATATTTATTTGTAAAATTTTTCTTTGAAAAATTATTTATAATATTAAAACTCTTGAGTTATTTTAATTTAGAAAAAAATTGAAAATGACCATCACATACATAAAAGAAATGGTGAAAAAATCATTGCAAAAAATCACGTTAAAATACTTATAAAAGAGGAAAGAAAAAAAATATTTTTTAGTCATTAATATAGAACTAAAAAAATACTATATTTACTTTTACCGTAAAAGATGAATGAGAAAATTGGTATTTTGTCATTAATAGAAAGAAAGAAAATATCATATTTATTTTTACCTGTTATAATAGGTTATAGATTTTTCTTTAAAAATTAGACCAATAAAAAAAAGTATCTAAAGAGAATGTTTAAATCAAGTGTTACTAGTATTTCTCTTATTTTAATTTTCATATACAATCTATTGAAAAAAAAAAAAGTGCATATATAAAAACTAGATATAATTTACTTTTGTTTTAATATTCATATCCAATTTGATTGTGTTCATATTGTTTGTAAACTAAAAATATGGTATCGATTGTTATAGAGTAAGTAGATTAAGAAAGTATCAATATATTCATATCTCTTTTTTTTTTTTTTTTTCATTGGAGACCTAATAGATCAAAATATTAATATAGACTATACAAGAGAAGTTAACTTTTTTCTTTAATCTCTCTCATCAAATTAGTGATAATTTATGTAGTTTGAAAGATTTGAATATGAGATCTCTCACTTCTCATTTTCTTAAAATGATGAAAAAATTAATCAGATCACACTTGATTGATTTTAATTTATCACTTTTCACATTACATGTGTATTAGTATTATATAATCTAAGATTTCAAAATCCAAAATCTACATAAACAAACAGCTCATCAAATGATCATTACGTGAGGTATAATCTGTTGCATGTCACATGCAAAATCCCTAAAATTTGAATGGAAATGTACTTTTTTTTGTTTTCTTGTTTTGTCAAATTAGTATACTGTATAACTGGACCACGCAATTGATTCTGTGGGTTTAAACCTAATTTAATAAAGGCTTTTGTAGGCCAATACCTCGGTCTCTATACATTTATAAAATTAATTAATAAGTTGCCAATTACCAAAGTTTTGAAGGTATAATTGAAAGATTCAAACTTTATAATATCTATGCAAATAACCTAATGAACAATGTGCGTTGACAATTTGGTATTACCTTTGACGATGCATAAAGTCAGATTTGGTTATGTAGCCCTTTCTCAAAAACTATGGATTGGCTTTGGAACTTGGAAATATTTTATTTAATTAGGTGTTAGTGGTTACTATACCAGATTGTAATGTGAACATTGTGTTGGCAAAGTTGGCATGTATCCACTTCGAGTAATCATTAAGATATTTTGGGTCTTTCACATGTTGGTATCCAAATATTTTCTAGATTAAATAGCTAGTGATATATAAATTTGAAGGTAAAAAAAAAAAATTATACTCCCTCCGTTTCACAATAACTGTCTTTTTAGAAAAGTAATTTTGTTTCAATATAATTGTTGTTTTACAAACCCAATGTAACATTAATTGATTTTTTTTTTAATTTACCCTTAACATTAATTAACTTAATGTTATTGGTAGAGTTTTGGTGAAAGACAAATTAGGAGTATATTAGTCTATTTGATTTGAAATTATTTCTAATTTATTGCTTTCTTAATCTAAGTGCATTTCTCTAAAAAGACAGTTTGTGAAACGGAGGGAGTATAACACAATGAAAAATTATCAAGAGAGAGAATTGAACGGAAAATCTTAAAATTGGCAGATATTTCTCCCTTCTATCCAAGGGGTAGAACTAGGTGGAAGCTAGCCTCCAAAGCTTCCTAAAATTAACTTTTATACCCATATACTTTTAATATATTTTTAAAAATATATTACATTGGTCCTAAAATTTTAAAATTTTTATTTTAGGCATATATTTTTTAAAATATATACAATTAGCCCCTCCAATTTTTTAGAATTTTGTCTATTACATGTATCTTTCATAATTTTTGTCTTAAAATATATATAGATTGCCCTAAATTTTCTAAGATTTTATTTGTTATTAATGTATCATTATATTTATATATAAATAAATATTTTAAAATTTTTTACATTAATCTTATAAAGTTGGTTTTTTTTTTCCCATGATTATTCTTAACCTCTTCAGACTTTGAAATCTAGTTCTGTCCGTGCTCCCATCTAAATTATTCTCTCTTTTATATGATAATATCGAGATTTAATATTTTTCATTCATTACAATAAATGGCATGAATGACTTCTAAGTCAAACTTTAAAAAACAAATATATGAAAAAGAAATAGATAATATATATATTTATATAGCTTCATCTCTAGATTATAATATTACAAGTTTAAATTTAATTAAAATCTTATTAACAAGCATACTTACATATCGTTTAATAATAAGTATATATGTGATCTGAGCAATAAATTTAAATTCAATTTCTCTTTTCATTGCTTAAAAAAAATCTGATTAACTGAAATTTAATACATAAAGTAGCCTTCTCTCACACTCACTGCTCACCACTCACCACTAAACGTTTGATGAAGATGGTTTTTATCTTAAAGTTTGAGTTGCATACATGCTTGAAACAGGTGGACATACCGATCGACTTGCTAAAACTTGAGAATCCAGGAGCAGTCAAGTAAGTAGATGGAGGGACTTGTCTTCTTGATCACTATTAGCATTTGAATAAAGATCTTAATTCAAATTAACTTGCCTTCTCTAATATTCCAAATATATATAACCTTCTCTCAAATATTACTCAAATTAAAAAAATTATTTTATTGTGATATATATCAAAAATTTTAAGACGAAAGAGATTGTTAGTATTTAAACTCTGGATCGTTGATCCCTTGTATTATAAAGCATACAGTCTATTACAGAATGGCAAACTCAGACATCATATTTTACTGTGTAGAGGGCTAAATCAATGGATTTGCTCCTAATTCAAAAAGTGTGCTTTGCTGCTCTGGGTACTAACTACTACTTAGGAATCGCAATGGAGTGGAGTGAGTTTTGAAATTCTCATCATCGCCTTATAAACGATCGAAATAAAAATGAAGCAGAATAAATCAGGTTTAGAGCAAGGACGAAAATTTCTATTTTTATTTTTATAATTTTATTAATGTTAAAACTTCATAATTTATGTACTTTGATAAAATATTATACATATTTATGTTAAATTTTATATTTTATTAATCAATATTTAAAAAATAATAATATAATTAAATACTCAATAATATAATTTTAAAGAAAACTAATATATATATATATATATATATATATATATATATATATATAATAAATAAATATATACATATTAATTTTGTGAAATCGAGGTGGGAAGACTCAATCTCATCTTCATTCCCATTACCATAGACGAAGCGAAAATTTTCCGTTAAATTCATGACAAAGATAAATTTCTCGTCGAAACAAATCGAGTTTTTACATCTCTACTATTATTATACTAAGTAAAGGCTTGAGCAATTCACGCATTGTCCTAATCAAAAGGCACACATGTTCTATTTTTTGATAAGTAATTAATTATTGCATTATTTTAATTAATTAATGGTGATAAACCACCCATATAATTAAATTAAAAATTCGAATATTCCAATCTGTTCCATTAGGCAAGGCATCCTATATAATGGTGGACAGCTTTGCTTATGGAACTTGAATTTAATTAATTATTTAATTACAAGTAACAACCATTTTAGAGAAATGCTAATTATTGATTAAGATATATGAACTCCCACTTTTGTACTAAACAAAGTGGGTCCGTAACGTGGTACAACAAAAAATTCTCACCAATGAAGGCTGCAAAAAGGACATTAGCAGGGAAGTTAATAAGTAGGAGCAATAGCAATGATATTAGATGAGATTAACTTTAATTAAGGATTACACCGAATCTTCAGATGATAAAGTCTGAATATCCAATCAATAAAAAATAAGAAGAATTAACTCACTTAGCAAATCAATTTTCATTCATCTTATTAATTAAAATTTAAAATTTGATTTAAACCAAAAAAAAAAAAATTCTTTTTAGTTTGAATAAATACCGTGTTAGAGTATGTGCGATTAAGAACTCTTTTAAAAATTTTCTAGATATCAATCATAGGAAAATAAGGAAAAGAGAGGAGGATGCATTCTGTTAATGTAAATACAATCATAAATTAGTCAAAAATACACACTCAATCTCACCCACCACCTTAGACTCTAACTCCTTCTCCATGTGCAGCTCCAGCTACCTCAATGTAAAGCTCCAGCTAGCTTCCACCATTCATGGCTTA
>CATKHJ010379042.1:0-14018 GCA_949750685.1 Vernicia montana | reverse complement strand
TGACAGAGGTTAATCTTGCAACTGGAGCAAAGGTTTCTTCATAGTCAATGCCATATTCTTGTGCATATCCTTTTGCAACCAAACGTGCTTTATATCTCTCGACTGATCCATCAGAATGAGTTTTAATTTTGTAAATCCATTTACAACCAATTGGATTTTTTTCCTGCAGGAATATCAATTAGGTCCCAAGTATTAGTTTTTTCAAGGGCTTTTATTTCTTCTGCCATTGCTTGCTACCAAAGAGGGTCAGAACTAGCTTCACGATAATTACAAGGCTCATGCATAGAAAGAAAACTAGAATAACAATGATAATCAGTAAAACGGACTGGTTTTTGAGTTACCCGAGTAGAAAGACGACGTTCCTCAATTGATGGAGGAAGAGGTGGAACAGATGCATGTTCAGGTGTAGTAGGCACAATCTCAGCAGACGAGATCATTTTCGGGGTAGGGGGATCAGGAGTTGCTGTTGAATTGGTTAATACGTCTGTATCACCAAATGGAAAGAACTCTATAGATTGATTAGTAAATATACGATTAGTACTGGAATCATGAAATTTAGAAATACTAGAAAACATAGTATTTTCCCAGAAGACAACATGACGAGAGATATGCAATCGATTGGAAATAGGATCCCAACGTCGATAACCTTTATGTTCGAATCCATATCCTAGGAAACAACAGAGACGAGCACGAGATTCTAGTTTTGTAAACTCATGAGGTTGGAGTAAAACAAAATAAGTACATCAAAGACTTTAATAAAGTTGTAGTTAGGAGATATACCATATAGTTTCTCAAAGGGTGAGATATTATTGAGAATTGACGTGGGTAGTCGATTAATGGTATAGACCGTAGTTAAAGCAACTTCTCCCCAAAAATTTTCAGGACAGCTAGAGGATAGTAGGAGAGCTCTGACAGAATCTAAAATATGACGATGTTTTCGTTTAGCTCTCCCATTTTGTTGGGAAGTATGAGGAAAAGATCGTTGAATTAAAGTTCATTGTTCATGAAGAAACTGTAAAAGACTGGACTCTTTGTATTCCATAGCATTATTAGTCCGAAAGATTTTTATCTTTCATGAAAATTGTGTTTGGACCATTTTTGCAAATTGAATATAGATTCGAGGAAGTTCATATCTATTTTTCATATAAAAGAGCCAGGTAAAATGTGAGTGATCATCAATAAAAATAACAAAATATCGATTACCGTCAACAGTGGGGGTAGGAGAGAGTCCCCAAATATCAGAGTGAACTAAACCAAATGGAACACTACTACGAGAGTTATTATTGTTGAATGACAAAGCAGGTTGTTTAGCAAGTTGACAGTGAATACATTGAAGTTCAACAGTTTTAACATTTCCTAAAACACCACTAGAAATTAAAGGACGAAGTTTACTGAGCAAGGCATGATTCAGGCGCAAATGCCATTGGAATAATGAAGAAAAATTGATTGTAGTAGAGAGAGAATTTTGAGAAATTTGGAAGAAAGTGAGTTCAAATAGCCTCCCGATCTTTTGTCCACCCCCCAGAAAACGTCCCGTCCGCGGGTCCTGTACTTGACAACCATTAGAAGAAAAAATGACAGTTAATCCTTAATCACACAATTAGCCTACGGAGATGAGATCAACAGCTAGAGAAGGTACTAGATATGTATCAGGTAAACTCAAATTTTGGGAAGAAACATTCCCAACATGACTGATATTCATTTTGCTACCATCAGCAATATGAATAGGAGGTAAAAAATTGTTCACTGATTTTGATAAAAACATGTGAGGATCAGAGGTCATATGATTACTATAGGCAGAGTCAATTAACTAATTTTTGTTACCTGGATGTACAGACATGGCACTAGAGGAGGAGGCACTGGAAGACACAACCTTTTTGAATAAAGACTCGAGATCTGATGGAGTGAAGGAGGACAGAGAGGAAGCACTCAAAGTGTCTGGTGTAACAGCATTGGCAGATGATGTTCCAACTTCTGAAGTTTGTCTGGACCTAGATTGATTGTCTCTTGGTCGTGGTGGCCTAGTGAGACAGTTGCTCTTGATATGCCCGAGTTTATGACAGTATCTGCATTCAATTGTTGGACAATTAAAAAAAAAAAATTGGCCAGGTCGATTGCAGTTCTTACAGTATGGAGATGACTGAGTTTGTGATGGCCTGTTAGCAGCCAGAGCCTATTCAGAAGGAGTGAGAGCCTATTCAGAAGGAGTGAGTTTGCCAATTTGCAAACGAGTTTCTTCAAAGATTAATTCCCTGACAGCTGTCTCGAGTGTGGGTAGAGGATCTTTGTGTAGTAGAGATACTCGAACAGGTTCATATTCAGATCGGAGAGCCATGAGAAATTGGATCAGGTGGAGTTGGTCTTCAATGATCTTGGCTTAAGTGAGTTGATTCCAAATGGGCTGCATTTGACTAAGGAAATCGTTGACAAACTGTCCAGATTCTTGTCTCATACTGTTCAGAATACTCCACAACTGATAGTGATGGGCAAGACCAGAGATTGTGTATCGATTTTCTAGAAAATCCCAAATTTCTTTTGCAGAATCAAATTGATCAAATTGAATGTGAATAGTCAGAACAGAGGTGTTACGGAACCAAGTAATGATCTGATGATTTTTATTGTCCCAATCATCAAGACGATCATTATATTTTGATTCAGTTTCATCTTGAATACGGACAGGTTTGAAAGTTCCGCCAGTGACTATTCTCCATTATTTAATTCCAACAAGATAGCTTTTCATGCTATTTGCCCAAAGATTGTAGTTTGTGCCATTTAGAATGGTCACAATAGGTTGAGCATCATTGATTCTCTCCATAACTCAAAGATAGAGTGAGAATTTCATAAATCTGATAGCAAAAATGAAATTAGAAGGTCAAAAAATCTTAGGAATCGGTTTCTGATGTCTGAAAATCGGTACAGAAGTAGTTGAACCGGTCAGTCAAACAAAAAGACAAATGGTTTGATAAAATCGAACCGAAGAACACGTGGCAGATTCTGGTTTGCTGATGGGATGACGTGTCACTGACAGATGACATGTGGTAGCATACAAGTGGATGACGTGGCCGTGACGTGGCAGTAATGTGGCACAGATTGGCTGACATGGTAGTGGCGTGGCAGAACACGTGGCACAGATTGACAGACGTGGCAGAACACGTGGCGCAGATTGATTGACGTGGCAGAACACGTGGCAGGACATTGGCTAGACACGTGGATAGATCGGCTGATGTGGAGCTAACGTGGTCGTCTTCTACCTCTGGATAGCGCGTGTGGCGCGTGGGCTGAGTCTCAGAATGTTCAGGCGGCGCGTTTGAGCTCGTGAAACATCCGTTTGAGTTGCGATTGGTCTTAAAATTTTTCTGGGGATCTTCTCTTTCTGTTGGTATGTTCAAAAAAATTTTGTAACGTGTGCATGAAGAATGAAAAATCACAAAATACTTTGAATTTGAAAATATATAGACTGAGATTCAAAGAGCTTGTTTTTGAATTCAGATGAGTTGCATGGGCTCTAATACCATGTTAACTGAGAAGAAAGAATAACAGAATAATAGAAATGAGAGTTTCTAATGTAACTTGTATATTTCTTGATATATCTAAATACAATCTTCATAACCTATTTATAGAGTACAAGAGCTAATGAAATGCATAATTACAGGCACAATTGGTGCATGGTTGGTGGCCTTGAATGGTGGAGTAACAAAGATTGACAATTTACATTGACTATTATCACAAATTGACTATTTACACTAACAGGTATGATTGAATTTTAAATGTTATAATGTTTTGATTTTAAATTTTTTGTTTTATTTTTCTTTTTAGAGTTAATTATTCTAAATGTTCAATTATCGAAATATTAAATTGAAAAAATAGTTTTCTCATCCAACTCAGTTTAATTTTATTATTATTTATAATTTTGATTTGTTTAATTTTTTAAAATTTCTAATCACACTAGTTGATGCATTCTTGTACTTTAACTAAATATTAATTCTCTCTCCTAGTAAGACGATTCACCTAAAAAATTGATTCCATAAAAAAAAATTGAAAACCTTAACTTTTATCATGGCAATGGCATATTTCTCCATTTCTTGTATAAACTTTTGAAATGGTTTGTGCCCATGGATTTGAGGACTAAGGAGAGCATGAGAAAATATTAATTGAGAATTGGGAGTGAAATTAGAGATTAGACTCAGAAAAAGTTTGATTTTAAGGTGAGTTAAATTTTAAAATGATATTAAAAGGAGAGAAAAGAAATGTATAGAAATATATTATCATTTTCAGTTTCCAATGGGTTTTATTTTTATCAATGAAGGCTCGTTATTATAGAATTAAAATCGGATAAATTACACCTTTGAGATTTAACATAATTAATATTTTAGTTCGTACTGTTTCAAAAGTAACACTTTTAGTTTCTAAACTAACTTCAATGAAAATTATTGCTAGATTTTGAAGGGTTAAAGTGTTATATAATATAATAATTGAATGACTAAAATACATTATATTTTAAAATTTTAGGAATGAAAATATTATATTATATAAACTAAAATGTTAAAAATAAAAAAATACTAAAAAATTCATAATTTTACAAAAAAGAACAAAAATATTATCTATTAACAAATCTCATGTATTAAAAATATTATTTTTAAAATAATGGAGATTAAAGTGCTAATTACATCAAATATTAAGAGTATTAGAGTAATTTACCTATTAAAATTTTACGGAAGAATGCATGTTTTAACACATGTAATTTTCAAAAAAAGGTGTGTTGCATCCTAAACTTTCAAGATGTCCTATTTAACTCATGAACTTGTTAATTTTGTGCACATTAAACACAGAAATTTTACAGTGTTTAATTGTTTGTTTGTGGGTGTTTCATTTCAATATCCATCAACTTTCACTACTACTTTCTCATGTGTTTGATGTCAACAACATCAAAACCATGGTTATTGGAACAAATAATTTAAAAAACTAGAAACACAATTTGTTCAAGTCTATATACTTCTATTAAGAAATATATTTTTTTTTCCACAACCAAGTAGCAAGTTTAAAATGCCAAGGACCAACTAATTACATCCAGAGAAAGAATTAAACCAAGTTGTTTGTTTTGTATGTGTGTGTGTGTTTGTTTTGTATGTTTATACTCAAGTGAAGATCTACAAAGTTGAACCTGTCATGGTATCATTATCAACAATATATGCAGAGATGGATCGAAAATCAAGGTTTCTCCAGATCATTGAAGTATGGATGCTGCAGAGCCTGGTGAGCTGTAATTCTTTGGCTTGGATCTATGCGCAGCATTTGCTGGAAATTTATAATACCAAAATGTTTTAATAAGTATGACCAAGTTGCTGGCTTTGTTTGATGGCTAAAATGAGAAGAAAAAGAAATTAAAAAAAAAAAAACTAGTAGGTTGGGTTTTAACTGCAAAAAGTAATCTGATTGAAAATCAAGTAAAGACATAAAATTTCAACTTACACTGAGAAGATCAATTCCAGCTTCATCAAGCCGAGGGACTAATTTTGACAGATCCTGCATGAATGGATGAAAGAAAGTAAAGCAACTATCTTTCAAAAATTCTGCAAGAGGCAGAAACAAAATGCAAAAATATATATGCTTCACCTTAGGATGGTTCTCAGGAACGTAACGATTCTGACGACAAAATTCATCCCATCTAGGCCAGGTACCTTGATTTGGTGGACCCAAAATACTTATACATGGAAAAGAAGTAAATAGGATCATTATAAGAAGGAAAGCATGTGCACAATAAGAGTGGGTAAAAATGTGTGAGCCAGAATAATACCTGAAAATTATTTTCAATTGATGCATTGCAAGAAAATCTGTGCTGAATTCTGTGAAGGCAGGAATCAGGTTCCAATTCTTCACCATCTCAGCAAATATACAACCCGCTGACCACACATCAGCAGCACGAGAGTATCTCAGGTTGCCATGCAGAATTTCAGGAGCCATGTATGGGAGAACTCTATACTGGAAGAAAACAAATAGTAATTGAAGTTAGAGCCTGGAGAGAAGAGAAAGTGGGAGAGGAATGTCCAGAAATGTAATAATAAATATAGATTGCAGAAGAATAACAATATGTTCTGACTGAGCAACTAGAAACTCTCTTATTTTTTATTTTTATTTTTTTCACATGCAAGTATTTTCAGCATCATGTGTAGCAAGAAAAAATTGATGTAATGCAAGCGCAAAGCTGACACCAACCCACAAAAACGCATCTCTTATATCAGATCTAAAGACCATTAAGAAAACAAAAGCAGTTTTCTAGAAAAAATTATTAACATTATCATGAAGCCAAAAGGAAAGAGATGTATTAATATGAAATTTGACCTCACAACCAAAGCCCAAGCTTATGTGTAGAAAAGTCGAGTATTAAAGGTTCTCATGAAACCAGAGTCAAAGATACCAAGCAAATGTCAATTACCCCGCGATTATATGCATCACGAGGAATACCGATTGTCTTGGACCAGCCAAAATCTGCAAGTTTCACAATCTTCCTCTTCTCATCTACCTGAATGTTCTCAGGTCTCAAATCCCGGTGAATAAAATTCAAAGAATGACAGTATGCGAGGCCATCAAGAATCTGATGCAAAAAGATCTGCACAAGGTAGAGCAAAAATAGAACAATAAGTTTTGAATACGTGTGACATCATTTATAGGTTTCATTAATAAAATCCAGAGAGTTTTAGTAGTTATCCAGCATAACCTCACCATATATAATGCTTTTAACATTTGAATAAGCTAGTATTCCAATCAATTCAAGCAGAACCATTCAGTTTCCTGACACTAGCATAGATTACTTTCATGCTAGACTATCAGCAAGTATTGCTTCTACGAGATTACGAAGTTTGGACCATGGTCCCTCTCTGAGTCTCTGTCCTTTCATTTTTTTTTTTTCCTTATAATAGAAGACAAATGTATTAAGAAGAGACTGATTAAAGTAAGGAGGACAGACTTCCCTCTAATAAGAGAAACAAGAAATATTTTTTAAAAAAATTATAAAATTGATAAGGAGGACAAATTATCCACTTTGTTTTTCAATTACTAACAAGGTTAAAATGCCACTTCAGATGGATTGATTTATTCCATCAAGCATTTCATAAACAGTAGAGGGAAAATAAATTTGGAGAACTGCGTCAAAATAATAACTTGCTTTTAGTCATATCCTGAAATGGTAGAAAGTATCAAAATTACATGAGGCGAAAAATAAAAAAGACTCCTAAAAAGTATTTACCACATGATGAAAGTTTGAATATTATCAAGATTCTTTTCTGTTACCTTACCCAAAAAATGGAAAAAATATTCAAGCAAACAAACTTCCCAAACTAATATACAATGCTGCAAAATTTACTGATACAGAATATAAAGAAGGATATGAAAAATCGTACAAGGATCACCTACTTTTATTGTGTCTGGACCCAATACTTCTCTGCGTAAGTACATTTGTAGATTATTGCTGCCCTGTAGATTATTGCTGCCGAGAAACTCAAAAACAAGTTCAACATTTTTTTCATTGCCAAGTACTTGAAACAACCTGTAGCAAAAATTCTATCAGATAGTGACTTAATTATGAAAAATGCATATTACCAATTAGATAATAAATGTTACAATTTTATTCCTCCATAAACTTGGAGCCAGCATACTTTCATCAACTTTCACATAAGCTGCGATAAATAACTATAGATGGATCTTCAGAAGAAAGAATTCTTTCGGTATTGGCATAAAGTTATCTGTCCAAATGTTTTAGCCAGCTAACAGAAGCAGAGCATCTTAGTTCAAAATGTGATTTTAATCATTGTTCTCAACAAGTACAAATTGCATATTTTCAAGGCAAAAGAACACGTATGTGGCACAGCACAGAATTTTATGCAAGTAAAGGTGCAGTGTGAAGCATTCAGTTCCACTGCTCTTCCTTGGGGGTCATCAAAAGTTGGGCAGGCAGCAAGGCTTATTATCCTTGCCTAGATGCTAAAATTCATGAGCAAACATAAAGAGGATTGATTATTTTCTGAAATTTAAAGAAAATTTTATATTTTCCTTATGAAAGGCTCTCTTGGTGTTCGCATGAGCGTTGATTATCAAGCTACTATGTTTTATGATCAAATTGCAAGTTATTTCACACTCCAAGTTAAAATAAAATTACTTACACAATAGTGTGTTTTACCTGATAACATTGCCATGCCTCATCTCTTTTAGAAGAGAAACTTCTCTTATAAGTGCGGCAGGGACACCTTCAATCATATTATCCTTTAAGTTTATCTTCTTCAAAGCTACATAGTCACCATCATAATCATCACACCAGTTGTACACAGCACTAGAACTTGGTTTGGATACAATTGTTGTGTGCACCTGCCAATCCACCAGCAACCAAAGGAAAACATATAGAATAACCACCTGTAAGCAAAGCCACTACAGGAAGATGCATATAATAAATATATGAACTTGAATTGTCTACCTCAACCTCCATTGATCAGTGAAACTGCCCCAACTCTGAGGAAGTATCTATAGTGAAGTGTTAAAACCAGAAGCAACAAGGAAATTCTGGAACAAAGCTAAAGCAGCATGAGAAAATAAAGAAAATAAGCAAGTTAATTTAATTATTCAACAATCTAACTTTCAGATGCTAAAGCATTTGAAACGGATTAGGAATGTGCAAACTCATTAGTCAAGAAAATTAATGAAAGGTCCACTATGCTTCATTATGGAAATCTTGAAGAAATAATCTATTTAGATCCTCAAATTCACAATTAGTGGTTACAAGTGATTCCACTTCCAGAATATATGCAAATTCATTCTCTTTCATCACATTTCCTTACAATTTATCAAATTCCAAAAATTTTCATGATGTCCTCCCTGATCTTAAACATCTAGTTTCTGATACTATATTTTTCTCTACATTCATTCAAATAGTGCAAAATAATCTACCCAAACAATACAAATCAAAACTCATGACAATCAGTAACAAATATTTCATGAATTTCTTCTTTCACAATAACTTCAGTACTATAATTCCCCACAATATCATACCATAATAGCCTAAAAATCCTAGTAAAAATCAAACTCTCTCATTTGACACGCCCATTAACAGAAGTTATGGATATTATTCATATCTAAGAGAAGAGCCCATCCGGATCAAAACCTACAAAGCCACAACAACTAATTGATTAATTATCTCTAAAACAACAAAGTAATTAATATGATGTTTTAATTTTCTTTTCCAACTTTGAAAGAACCGACCCAAATAATTGGATCATTTTACTAATGATTAAAAGAAAACTATGAATTTCTGTGACTTCTGAGAAGATCTACATCAATAATCGTCCATCTTGATCAAGATTATGACCCTAATTAGAAGTAAAAAATTGCAAAGATAAGCTACTTATTCTTTGTACAGATCAATTAATCTTTCACTGATAACATCAAATAATCGAATGAATTGAAGCTTCAATAAAGAATTTACTTAGAATAAAATCATTATCCTAAAAAACATGGGCACTAATTGATAGAAAATAGAAACAAAACAAGTTTCAATTTCAGAAACAAAAGAAGACCTAGAAATTGAAAGTTAAGAGCGAAAAATAAAAAATAAATAAAAGAGAGAGAGGAAGAGAAATTTGTGTAAAATTTTCTTGGATCTTAGTAATTTAGGACAAAAAATTAGAAGTTCATTCTGATTATAAATTGTTCAAGTATTTTTCCCACATTTTCTCGGCAGCCAAACAGAAGGTAAAAGAAAGAACTGGGCGTTACCTGACTTGATTCACTAATCACGATTTACGAGAGAGAGAGAGTGAGAGAGAGAGAGAACTGATAGTGTAGCTGCGTGCTAGTATATAAAACTGTATCCAGAAGAACCCATAGACAACTAAACTGCATTTCCCGCCAAAAACTCAAATTCCCTATTTATTTATTATTTTTTTTTTCAAGTTTTTTTTTTTTTTTGCCAAAATTGTTTCAAGTAATTATAATTAAAAGACCTTAATGTTATGAATATAAGAGTTGGTGGATGTCCATAACTTATGTGATATTTGATAAAATTAAAAAATAAATACTAAAAATTTAAGTATTGAATTTTAAGTGTTAAATAAAATAAATAATATAATTTTTAAATTGTAAAAATATTTAAAAATTTAATCACTTACTAAATTCAATGTAAATTTTAAGTTAAAAGTTTTTGAGTGTTTTTTAGTTTAACTGAGAGATTTTTAAGATAAATGTTATCAAACAACTTAAATCGATTAAGTATTGAAAATTTTAATTTTAAATATTGAATAATATTATTAAACAACTTAATTTTTTTTATTTGACTTTTCAGGAAATCAAAACTATATTTATTATTTTTTTCATATTTATTTATATTTTAACTATGCTAAACACCTTAATTAAAGCATTCACCTGTTACAAATAGTACTACTATTAATTAAGGGTAAATTAGTTTTTTACTTCTAAAATTAAAATCTAATTAATTAACACCTTAATCTACATAATTTACCTTCACTGCAAGAAATCCATTTATTTGTAACAATATTTTCATTGTCACAAAAAATATATAACACGTGATAAGAATTCTTAACTCGTCAAGAAATTCAATGTACTAATTTTATTGCGACAACAAAAAAAAAATAATTATCACATAAACTTTTAAATTTTATGATATCGTTTAAAAAGGCGTAACAAATTACAATAATAAAAGTTGTAGATGTCACTTCCTATTAATGGTATTTTTTGTTGTAACAGAAAAAAAAATTTATTGATATTTTTTTGTCATTTTTATTGATATTTTTTTTGTTGTCACCTAAAATTAGATTGACACAAATTAAAAATCAAATATAATTCATTTTAATTCTTATTAAGTGATGTAAAGTTAAGTTGTCACTTAATTTCATGTGAAAGCTTTTTTGCTACAACAAAAAAGTATTATCGCAAATGTTACTATTATTTGTGTCAACTTTTTAACAATAATCACTAAAAATAAAAGAAAATTAAAAAAATAACTAATTAATAGTGACATATACTTCAAAAATTATAAGGATACAATTTGTTACTAACACAACTTGTCAATATTGGCCCTTTTAAATTGCCCAAAAAAATTATTTTATGTTGTAAATTGGTTTATTAGTACATCAGATCAAAGACAATAATAAAGAATATAAAGCAATAAAGTAAAGAGAGATAGAATAAAATATGTAGAGAAAAAATGAACTCCAAACTTTTATTATTAGATTAACTATAGCTTCTCTTATATAGAGAAATAACTAGGGTTTAGTTTATACAATATTACTGAAA
This sequence comes from Vernicia montana, assembly GCA_949750685.1. Classification (NCBI taxonomy): domain Eukaryota; kingdom Viridiplantae; phylum Streptophyta; class Magnoliopsida; order Malpighiales; family Euphorbiaceae; genus Vernicia; species Vernicia montana. The sequence continues at coordinate 2,723 of CATKHJ010379042.1, read as the reverse complement.
TAGCTCTATACTATAATCTCTCTAAAATATATACTCAAGGTTGTTTAAGTAATTTTCACATATAATAATTTATTTGTAACACTCTCCCTTAGATATTACTTGCGCCATGAATATGCGTCGTTAAAAACCTTGCTAGAAAATCCAATGGGAAAAAAACATAGCTAAGGAAAAAAGTACAATTCATGCGCTATTCTATCATTGCACAGATTACCTCATTAAAATCTTTGGTCAAGAAAACTCTGTGGGATAAAAATTTGACTAAAGAAAAAGAATACAATCTTATACTAATTTGCTTCCCCCTGATGAGGACAACATTTTAAAACGGCGCATATTAATCAATAAAACAAACCATTCAAATATGATATTATATGAAGACTTAGTAAATAAGTCTACTAGGTTATCACTCGAGCGAATTTGGTGAATATCTATTTCATCACTCTTCTGGAGCTTATGCGTATTAAATAATTTAGGTGAAATATATTTAATTTGGTCACCCTTGATATATCCACTTTTAATTTGTGCAATGCATATTGCATTATTCTCAAAAAATATAATAGAAACATATTTATTGAGGTAATTCATGACCATAAAAATCTTTATAAAATTGCAGTATCATCATAAGTAAATACATACTCAGTCTGAAACTACCCTTATATGGATCTGACAAATAACTAGCATCCACATGTAGACAAATGTCAAATATGAATTATATGAAAATATAACCAAATTAATAGTGTCTCGAAAATAACACAATAAGTCTTTTACACCACTCCTATGTCTCTTGGTAGGTGCAGAGTTATATCTAGTTAGGAATTTTTCTTGCAAATGCATATCAGGCCTGATGCAATTTGTAAGATACATGAATGCCCTTATAGCACTCAAATATGATACTTCAAGACCAATTAATAGCTCTTTGTTATATTCTTTAGGTTTAAAAAGGGTATTTCTTCACTTTTAGTGAGTGGATACCATTAGTGTGCTTAAGGGAAATTATTTATCTATGCAAAATTGCTTAAGTACCTTTTCCACATAAGTAAACTCGTATATTAGGACTCTTTGGGATAAATGATTAATCTACAGGCCGATACAAAATTTCATTTCACTTTTCAAATAGGTACATGCTTATTTGAGTTCGTTAGGAGTCCCATTTAAATCATCAACATATACTGCAATAATATAACCATTTTGTAGTCTTTTATGACTACATATGGACATAGTGTATTATTCACATATTCTTATTTCAATAAGGATTTAATCAAAATAATTATACTACATACGTCCATATTGTTTTAATCTATACAGGGATTTATGGAATTTAATGTAATTTATGTCACATGTTTGATGTGCATTTATTTATATTATATTTAGTCCTTCTAGAGCTTTCACATAAATATAATTTTCATAAGGCGCATATCAAGCCTTTTTTTAACTGCCATACTAATCAAGTATCGGAACGTGATCATATTTATAATAGGATAATAAGTTTTCTCATAGTCAATACCAAGTCTATGCAAAAAACTCTGGCAACTAGCCTCGCTTTATATCTTACTACTTTATTATTCTCATTACGCTTTCGGACAAACACCCATTTATACCCAACTGGTTTCACATTTTTGGGGAGTCAACATAACAAGTCCAAATACCATGCGTTTTAATAGCAAGTCTAGCTCGGCCTGAATTGCCTCTTTTCATGATGGCCAGTCATGTTTATGCTGACATTCATTTATATTCATAAGTTATGGATTCAGATTGTCTCTTGAGATAGCAAGAGCTACTGTTGAGGTAAATTCATCGTCTACGATAAATAAGTTTCTATCAAATCTTTCTCATGTATTCACAAAATTAATTGAAATCTCATAATTTTCATTCATCTGATCATCAACTCCAGGAGCCATATCTGAAGGATATAATTGTTTTGTTGTCTCAGTCTATGTCTCATCATTGGCTATAGCTATTTGACTGAGATATTCCTCTTTAAAATGTTTCTCTTTAGGAGATTTTCTTAGTGATGTTGCTTTTCCTTTTTCCAATGGTTTTTATCTTTAGTTTCAATTTACTATCCACGCTTCTGGCGTGTGTTGAGCTCAATTGATTTTTTATTTTCAATAGGAACCACAACCCTTGATAGGGTATTAGTAACTGAAATATGAAACTTTGTCACTCTTTTAGTATCTGTAAAATACATATGATAGTTAAGTTACAATTTGTTGTAACTTTATTATTTTTTGAACTTCTATTTCATTCTGACTTGTACATGGATCAAAACTGTTTAAACCAGTCTTCTTTTCAGGAAATTTCTCGACATTCTTTAGCACTAACAAGTGTTTTTCTCTCCCCCTAATGTTGAAAAATGTGCCTCATTAAAATAAATTTTGAGTCTCCTTTGTGGACCCATTTTGAGGTGGTGCAATTAGTATATACACGGCACAATCAAAAACTTACAGATGAGAAATATTAGGCTCACATCCATGTACAAGTTGTAAAGGGAGAGTATATATGATATGCATAATGACATGTCATATCAAACATTCAAGGTTTTATTATTGAACTTCATGTTCAATACTTAAACTGAATGTTCAATGCAACATATTTTTCATATATATTGAGGATAAAATAATAACGAAATAATTCATAGATTTATAATGCACAAAATAATTCATAGATTATATGCACAAAACATAATCCAAATAATAATAATAATAATAATAATAATAATAAATGCA
>CATKHJ010379015.1:0-10266 GCA_949750685.1 Vernicia montana | reverse complement strand
CTAGTCCCCGAATCCTCTTTGGTAATCGAGGCTAGTGTGCTTTTTCATTGGACAATAACTTGGAGTCATAAAATGGGTTTTTTCCTTAAACTTTTCCCAATTAAAAATAAATTAAGGTGGCGACTCCCAAAGTCAAATTTTCATAAATCAACCAATCCGAACCCGAGGGTTCCATTCGTGAGACCAGACCCGAATGAGCATTTCGATCCCCCCTCTAGCGGATCGGACCGGTGCTCGGGCGAGGCCTCACATGTATACTTTAGTGTACCCTCAATAGTGTCTAGAAACGCCTCTGTTGAAAAACACCTTTCACCAAGGAAGCACTAAATAATCTAAATTTGAGAAGACCAAGCTAAAAAAATGGAATCAACACGTCAAAGTTTTGGTGAAATTGTCATCTTCAAAATTTTTGTTGCGAGATTCGGTGAATAGTACTTGACACTATTCATAACAAGTAATTTGTTTTTTTTATTTATGTCCCAAAAAATTTCTCTCTATCTCAAAATAAGAACCAGAAGCTCTGATACCACTTATTGGAAAATTTTTAGGATATTTTTGGATGCATAGCTAAAGCAAAAATTAATAAATAATTCACACTAAAAACAATAAGAATTTTATGTGGTTCGGTTTCTCAATAAACTTACATCAATGATCCACAATAAATAATTTACTATAACTCTTATAGTTATACAATATAATTTTTGGACGGAGAAAATTGTAAACCCTCTCTCACACAACACCCAATAACCAGTACACAATTTCTCAAAATGAATAAGGATTAAAGAAATATAGGATAATTTTTGGACGAACAAAAATTATCAAAAACCCTCGCACACTTATTTAAAAGTCTCTGCTTCTTTTCTCTCACTCACACAAAATTCTCTCAATTTTTGTGATCTAGATAAAATGAGCTAGGAAGGAAGGAAGCCTTTATATAGGCTCCTAATCAAGCTGGTCACAATTTACATTTTGTAAGTTATGCCCCTTCGTTAAATATATAGGCACATCATCAAACTTGGTGCCTGCATATTTAACTAACTCTCCCTTTTTTTTTTTCCTCTCTTTTTGAACAAATTATTTGTTTTCATTAAATTTGTGGGCTCTCTATGTTGGAGGGACTTATATCTACTAACATTGTAAATTTATTTGATAATTTGATTTCTACTTATATTAGATTTATAATATGTGATATAATTGTTAATTTGACATTTATACTTCATATATGTATTATATATAATATATTTTGGAAAAAAAAATAGAATTGAAGAAGCAATTATTTATATTTAATGTATTATTGCGATCTTATATATGCATCATATTAATCAAATCCCTCAAAAAAAATTACACCAACTTCAAGAATTAACTCAAATGATAACTGTGTTTGCTCTTTATTTAATTAATTAATGCCGCATTTATGTGATCAGATTACAAAATATGTATGTTTCTTATTTGGAAATTTCATAATTTTAGTGTAATAAAAAAAATTGCTTTTGATTGAAGCAACAGATATAATTAGCGAAATCTAATATATACATCCTAAATTATATTTTAATTTGCATACCGAGATATAATTTAATGGTAAATGTATATTTTTCTGGACAATAGACTCATGATCAATTCTTTCTCTTTTAATGCTAAAAAAAAATTATACTGATTTTTTTTTTTTTAATTTTATAATTTACAATGTAAAGAGAAGAGCTGAAGTTAAAATCTCATTCAAATTGAGACATATATTTATAGACAAATTAAACTTGTGATTGCAAGTAACTGGATCTGATATTAGTATTCTTTGTAGCCCAAATATAGTCTTAAGTGAGCTTGGCATAATGTTAATTTCTGGTCCACTTTGGTTTGAGACTCTAATTCAATAGGTGGCAAAATTTAAATTCCGTTGGAAATAAATCACCTCCACAAAATTTAATGAAATTCATTTTAAATTTTTTATTTTTAAAAAAAATTATATTTGGAATATTAAAAAAATGTTCATTTCAATTCTATAAATTCAATTTCATGGAATTAAACATAATTAAACTATTTCATGGAATTGAACATAATTAAACTAAATTTCATTAGAATATGTGAAATTTTCAAATGAATTCCATAAAATTAATAAAATAATTATTATAGACAAAAATACTATTTTTTTTTTTCTCATACTCTTTCTCTTTATCGGTTTTTTTTTTCCTCCGTCTCTCATCTCTCTCTCTCTATTTGCTACACTTTCTTTTTTTCTCTCCTCTTACTACTCTCTCTCTAACTTTTTTTTGTGAACTAATTTTTTATTGTATTTTGCAAATTAAATATTAATTATAAATATAAAATATATTTATTTTTAGTTGTTTTATTTTTTCTAATTATATTTATTATATTAAGGGTATTTTAGAAAATAAGAATAAAAAGAATTCATTTATAGATTTATTTTAAATATAAAAATATGAAATTCAACTGTATTCTATATTTTAAGTTGTTTTTTGAAATATGAAAATTTATTTATAAATGAATTTTATATTTGTGTTTCACTTGTTAATAAAAATAAATAATTATATTATATAAACTATATTATAGAAATCCATTTTCTATTGTAGAAATATAGATAGAAATATAAAAATTATATATATATATATATATATATATATAATAATAAAATAAATAAAATATTATATAAAAATTAGAAATTATATAAACAGAAAATATGAGGCGGAAAAGTGACTTCGGATTTTCGTAGATGTGAATGCCTCACAAGGCTGGGTCCATAAACCATTATACACAAATTCAGCCCATGAAAATGAATTAGATTCTTTAACCAAAACGACGACATCTAAGAAGAGTTTAAGTCGCGACAAAGCATCAACTCTCTCTCACGGTCTCACTCTCACCAGTGACCTGGTCGTTGCATCTCTGCTCCGGTCTTCGTCTCAGAGGAAAACTAACCCTTGAACTCCTGAGGTCAGATTTTCTCTATTTCTAACACAATCGCAAAAGCATATATCACATCTATTTATAAACTTACTCATCTAAATAGGTATTGAAAATGTTTTTTTTAATGGTACACCACCTGTTTGATGAAATGTTTATGAGAGAAAACAGGTTTTTTGTTGACCATTTTTTAGCTTTGTGTTTGTGATTTCATTGAGCTTCTTGTGAATTTATGAAATGAACTTGATGCTATTAATTAATTTCGTTTTATGATCAATTTAATATTATTGCTGCTCATCTAAAGTGTTTTCATTAGTGTAATTGGTCTGACCTAACTGAGTGTTCAAGCTGTTTATATTTGTAAATGGAGATTTCTTGCCAAGATTATTAGGCCCTCCTTTATCGTCTATACTATAATTTCTCTTTTGTAGAGTTAAAACCTTCTTACTTGTCATGTTTATGGATAGTATGCTTTTCATTTTCGTGTTAACCGTTGTGATAACAGAGGAACTATCATTAGAGATAACAATTATGGTTTGGATGCTAGTTTTGTTTGTTCTTTATCCAAAAAGTGATTTTTAAGCCAAGTTGGCATTTTTTTAAAAAAAATAACAGCATGCTGATAGTGACCGAGACAAGCATTAATTGGGTATTTTATGTCTTCTATCGAGTGGAGAGTGGAGACTGATAGTGCTTTTCTTAGTTTTATATGGTTGATGCAACTTTCAGATAATGTGTATCCTTCATGATAGTTCCTTTTTCAACCAATCTGGCATATCTTTTTCCTTCTTATCAGTTCGTTTGATGCATGAACTTTTGTGTCTTTTAGCTTACTTGTTTGATTTCAATTTAATAGAAAATATAACGAGGGAGAGAGAATTGAAAGAGAGAGGAGCCTAATCGTGATGACGAGTCACTGAATAGTTTTTCCTAGCCAATTAAGTAGATATTGACTAGTTGGTCCATAGAGAAGCCTTGCTGTGCTGGAGAGTTTAAATTTAGTGCTATATTTATGTTTTCTTTTGTGTTAGTTGATGTATTTGAAATTGTACTAGGCTTTACGTGTTCCAAAAATGAGGTAATTTTCAACTGAATCCATGCATATATAACCCAAAGATGTGGTAATTAGGATACAATAGGCTTGTCACATCAATCACACGGTTGTAATGTCCAAAAAATTTATATTTTACCCCCCTCCCCAATTCCAGCAATTTCTCTTTTTTCTCTTCTGAATATGAGTTCCTCTCAATCCAGCAACATTATTTTTTGTTGTTGTGTTGTGTGTCGATGCACCCAAAGACTAACTTAGCCTTGTACTTTGTTTGCTTAATCAAAAGGAATGGTGAAGGTTATACATTATCCTGTTCATGTTTAACTAATGCAAATGAGCAATTGTAGTGCTGTACCAAGGGGGAATTGAATGACAAAAAACAAAAATTTTAAACTTTACAGGGTTTTTAAAGTTAGAATCAGAATGTACCCTTTCAAAACATCTTAAGACGAACTAAAATTGACTAAGGTGCTTTCCTTTCCTGTTTGAAATATTTGGGATCTCTCTTCAAGTGGGCTAGGCTAGTAATTTTTTATGGATGAAAACTTTTGTACCAACTCGTCCGTATTTGATTAATACTGTTCTCTATTTTAACCATTCACAGGCTGAATAGACCTGTAATTTTTTATCCAAATACAATGCTGTTGCATTTTCCTCTAAAATAATTGGATTTGCAGTTAAAATTAGTCATGAATTTCAGTTCTGTAGATGTAATTCTATTGGCTGTTATTATTGGTTGCAGACAGACAGAAATGGTTATTCCACCACCAGTTAAGTGGCCACCTAGGGTTACAGAATTTCTTAAACCCTATATCCTGAAGATGCACTTCACAAACAAGTATGTCAGTGCCCAAGTTATTCATTCACCAACTGCCACAGTAGCATGTTCTGCAAGTTCAGAAGAGAAGGCCCTGAGATCAAGCATGGAAAACACTCGAGATGTAGCTGCAGCTGCGAAAATTGGGAAAATCCTCGGGGAGCGACTGCTGCTTAAAGACATACCTGCTATTTCTGTTTTCCTGAAGAGAGAACAGAAATATCATGGAAAGGTGAAAGCTGTGATTGATTCTGTGAAACAAGCTGGTGTTAAACTTCTTTAAACTGAGAGTGTTTTTATTTCTTATAAATTTATAATATCATGAGTTATGCTGTGTCCTAAATTTTCAGAAGGTTTTCTTCAAATGTACCTTCTAGATGCTGCCATTAAGCTTTATTAAATGTGGGTCATTTGAAACTTAATAACCATTATTATTTTTTAAGTTAGGGAAGTGCTAAAGGTAGACTATAATTATTGATGGCAAGAAAAGAATTTTGTATTTAATTATTTGGTTAGGAAAATAATTAGGTAGATTTATCAATTATCATAAACTAGAAAAGCAACCTTGACCTTGTAAGCTTATGTGATGGAGACAAGGGAAGGCTAATTATTAATGAAAAAAAAAATTAATAATATGTGATTTATTTGGTCTTCTAATTTATTTAAAAGGTAAGGAAAGTTTGAATTTTTACGTTAAATATTTTCAATTAATAAAAGTTTTCGTCAATTTAATGGAAGATATTAAAGAGAAAGGTTATTTCTATTGTATAATTTATAAGATTATTTCGGCTTAAAGAGTAAGGTTATTTTTATTATATAATTTATAAGATTATTTTGGCTTATGAAATTTTTCTGGTATAAAAAAAAAATTCACATAATTTAGCAAAGGTTAATAAAAATTTTCAAATGTTCTTACAATAAGTTAATATTTAATAATTAAATAGTAGCCAAAGCACTTAAAGCAAGTGGGGTCATGTTTGAATAATGTTGCTTTAGACTGAGAACTGTGAAGTGGTCTTTTTAGGTAGGAAAAAGGCCCATAATCAGTGTGATTGGAGAGATCTCTGGCATTATCTACTCCTAATCTTCTCGTCATATCGGCCTCCATAGATTAGGCTATTTCTCGCGAGATATACTCCTATTGTTTAAAAAAAAAAATGAAATAAAAGGAAATTTTTACCTATTGTGTAATTAATGTAATGTATTAACGTTTCATATTGATGAAAAAATATATATTTTTGTAAGATAATTTATTATGCAGAGCAAAAAATTTTCACCTAAATGTAGGGGTGTAAATGAGTCAAGCCGTTCGTGAACGGCTCGGTGTTCGGCTCAATAAAAACTCGTTCGCATTCGGTTCGTTTTATAAACGAGTCAAGCTTGAACCTTACTTTAAGGCTCGATAAATAAACGAACCGAGCTTGAGCAAGGTTAAACTCGGCTCGATTAGGCTCGTGAACAGCTCGATTATAAGCTCGTGAACAGGCTCGCAAAAAGTTCGATTAATAGGTTCGTGAATAGCTTGATTATTATTATTATTATTATTATTATTATTAACTTAATAATATTGGCATTTTAAAAAATATATTTTAATACTTTTATAAAATTTTTGGTAATTCAATTTGACTAAAATATATATTATCCATATTAAGATAATCTAATATTTCCTTATTATATAATCTAATATTCTAATCTTTAAAAATATTTTTTTTATTAATTAATATCTTTGTAATACATGTGATGCTCAATTTTATGATTAGATTTTTTTTTCACTAATTGGATATTTTTGTTTTTATGTTAGTTTTAAATATTTTTGTTATAGTTATTTTATTAAAAATAAATATTTAGAAAATTGAGTATTTTGATAAATTATAAACGAGTTTCAAAATGAATCGAATTCGAGTTCGAACTTAGCTCGATTGAAATTTATTAACGAGTCGAGCTCAAGAAGCTCGATTGTAATTTTTTAACGAGCCGAGCTCGACTCGAGTTTGAACGAGCCGAGCTTGAACATAATTTTCAAACTCGATTCAAAGCTTGAGTTCAAGCTCGAGTTCGGAAAAAAAAATGTCGAGCCAAGTCTGGACAAGTTAAAGCTCGGCTCGGCTCGGCTCGATTACACCCCTACCCAAATGGTAGTTTTTTTCCATGACATTAAACAGATATCACCATAAATTCATGAATTATCTGTTATAATTTTACAATACATATATAATTTAAAAAAATATATATTTTTTAATGATACGCTTGATAAATTGTAATGCAATGTAATCAAGTGTATTTCTAGCATAATAAAAATACATTTAATTATATTATATTATAGACTATCAAACTTACTCTAAATATTATAATATTAAATTATTTTTTTCACCTTTTTCCTAAAACTCAACGGAAGAAAAATAAAATGCCCTATTGAAAGAGAAAAGTAAGTTTGGAAGGTATTTAAAAAAAAAAAATGAAAATTATCATTTTAGCATTTTTTTAGCGAAATTTTTTACAGTTTAATTCAAATGTTTGTGTATATGTTTTTTTTTTGGTATACCGGAATTTGTTTCATCTTTATAGGAATGGCAATGGGGCGGGACGGGGGCGGAGGTACCATCCCCATTTCCATCCCCGTTTTACAAATGGGAACAATTTAGTTATCTTATCTTAATTCAATTTTTGATACTTTTAAATAGTAAAATTTAATGTATAAAAATTTAAAAATTATACTTTATTTATATTTAAATTCACAATATATATATATATAATCGGAGATATTTTGATTATTAGTATTACTTATATATTTTATTAATTTTTTTATACATTACTTATATATATTTATTTATTAATATATATATAGTATTACTAATATACTTTTTATATTTATAAAATTCATAAATAATGGCTGAAAAATAAGAATAAATTTATTTAGAAAATGTTGACAGATTCAAAAATACAAAGTATCAACCAAACAAAATTAAAATGTAAATACGCCTAATATATTAAAAATGTTATGTAATATTATTTAATAAAATATTAAAAAATTCAGCATACATAAAAGTATGAGAGTACTTAAATAAATTTTTTTAAAGTTGTCATAATGTGAGAGAATTACAAAAAGTGAGCGATAAAATTAGAAATCCTAATACATGTGTTTATATATATATATATATATATATATATATATATATATATATATATATATATATATATATACTTTTTATATTAGGAATAATTATATAAATATAATATTGGATCCCCACGGGGACGGGGATCCTCGCGGGATAGGGAATACACTCCCCGTCCCCACCTCATCCCTGCTAATAGTGAAGAAATATCCCCTATCCCCACCCCATGGAAATAAAATTTAGGAAATCTCCGCTCCGTTCGAGGCAAATCCCCATAAGGAACGAGGATTTCTCGCCCCATTGCCATTCCTACTTTAATGGTCACAATAGAGGTTCCGTGAGGGAACTTAAGCTTCTGGTGCAATGATGAAGGGATGGCTTTAGCTTGATGAATCCATGGCCTTTCAAGGAAGAGGTTAAAGCACGCTGGAACATTAATGACTTGAAAGGAAACAGGGGTAGTAACAAGGCCGATGGTGACATCCAGAGTGGCAACTCCTAACACTTCCCTTTTGGTATTGTCATAAGCCCTCACAATTTGATCAAAAGGTGTGAAATCAGAGGCTTCCAATCTCAAACAGTTGGCTACCTTCAGTGGGCAAACATTCAAGACTGATCCATTTTCAACTAGTACCATTGCGACAGTCTTTCCATGGGTTAGAACCGTTATGTATAAGGTATGGTTGTGGGTCGATTCTCCTTTAGGAAGGTCATGATCAGTGAAAGAGATAACAATAGTTTTTGTGGTGTTAGTAAGAAAGACTACCAAGGTTTTAGGAGTAATATCTATTGGAGCTTGGCATTGATTCAACGCCTTGTAAAGAGCTTGGAGGTGAGGGTAAGATGATTGAATCAAACTTCAAATAGATATATTGGTTTGGGTCTTTTTAAGTTGCTTCAAGATGGGGTCTTCGTCAGGTTCAAGACTCCCTTCTATCTTTCTAGCTGGAGGTGGAATAGGTTGTACATGTGATTTATTGACTTGAGAGATAGGTGCTTAATAGATTTTGCCACTTCGAGTTATGGCATCAATCTCTTCAACCAAGTTACTCAGGTCAATTACACAGCAGAAATCAAAAGTTGATCGAATCAAAGAGATGATTAACTTCAAGGTTAGAGATGGTGATAAAGTTGACTTGGTGATTTGGAAGTGGATTGGTGGAAATGTTTGGTTTGGCTTTTGGTAAAATGATCTCACCATTGTCAATTAAGTCTTGGATTCTGTGTTTCAGAGCCTTGCATGCATCAGTTTTGTGCTCGGCTCTTTAGTGATACTCACAATACTCATTGGGGTTGTAATTTTTGAGTAGTGGATTAAGGGGTGCTCTGGGCTCAAGAGGTTTCACCATTTTTGCCTCAAATACCTTCTTATAAACTACAACCAGTGGGACCCCAAGGTCGGTAAAGCTTCTCCTTTTTAGTCCTAATGGTTGTTGATGAGAAATGGCTAACACCTCCCCCTCTTTCTGATTCATTGAGGAGGTAACATTAGACTGATACGGGGTGTTTTTCTTATACCTAGAAGTGGAAGACTACTTTGATGAGGCCACTTTGAATCAAGTATTATATTTTTGATGCAGTGGAAATGAGAGCTTTGAAATCTGTAAGGTACTAGATAAGGAGGTGATTTTGGTAAACTGGTAGAAATATCAGAGTTGGGATGCTCTCCTACTATGACAAAAATATCAAAAAATGGAAAATACCCTGAAAAATGGAAAACCATCCAAACCAATTCAAAAATGCTTCAAAATTGGTCAGGCATCAAACTGGACCTCCCAAAACAGATTGGGATCATCACTTTTACCAAACTCATCCAAGATCTCCCCATGTTCACATTTATCATAATTGCCCACCAGACCGGCCAATTCTGATAAGGGGGTAGCTATGAACTCTAAATTTTGTACCATCTAAACCCTTACGCATGCAACGAGATCTCAAAAGCTAAAACGGGTAAGAAAGGGTTGAAAAATCTGAAAAATTGGCCCTCAATCTGCATTAGTGACCGCAAAAGCCATCCTAGGAACCGCACACAGGCTGTGCGGTCGAAAAGTGGTCATGTGCAGTCACTACATCCCTTGTGCGGTCATCATGTCTTCTGTGCAGTCAACATTTTGTGTTATGCGGTTCCAGAATGCCCCTGTGCAGTTTTGCACTCTAGTTTTGTTTTTCCCACATTGGAAAACTTGAAAATCCTCCCTAGACTCTCTTCCTATATAAACTTGAAAGGATAATTGGGCCCAAGCGCAGCGGAATTACTAGGCTTGTGAAAAATCAAACACTTTAAAATTTCACAACACCTATTGTTTGGTCCAATCAAACTTCCCAAGCAATCTCCTAATTAATGTGTAAAACACATATGCTAGAAAAGA